>JYDV01000074.1:4253-176699 GCA_001447645.1 Trichinella pseudospiralis | reverse complement strand
TATTAAGCATATATTAGAAATTTCTGAAAAGGTTTCATTGCTATCTACCCCGGATTTTTTAAATAAATAATCTCTAAGGTTGTCAAAATGCCTTTCTTAATACACAGGAAACTTAAAACATGTTAATACACATGTGTCAATTGAGAAGTAACTTTAGCATAAAAATGACGTAAAATAATACGCAGCATCTCAATAATACATGTAAAATATTATTTCATATTATTTTTGTTGCTCAAATTAGCGTTTCCAGTTCAGTGCCTGAAGAATTGTACCCCAAAAATCTACTTTTTTAATCATCAAAAACATAACATAGATCACATAAAACAAAATGAAATTTTGTGAAGGGAGAATTCAAATAAATAATGATGCCCTATAAGGGTAAACTGTAAAGCTATAAAACTATAAGTGAAAGTAAAAGAAGAAAGTATAAAGACATAAAACGTAATAAATAAAATAAACCGTAAACATCAAGCATAATCATACAAACCAAAGATAAAAATAAGGCAGCTTTCAAAAAATAATATAAGCTTTTCCAATTTCAATTTATCGCAAGCGACAAGTGCTTGGAACAGTGTTGCCTGTTATTAATTTTCATTTTATTCTTCATATTTTTTCCATGTACTGTATTCATTAGTTTAATGTTCCGTGTTTAAAGCATACATTTGCAATACATCATATGTCGGTTTACTTTTAAATTAGTGTTTGAATATATATATATATATGGAATCTTAATTTTACATTACTTCAAGATAAATAACAGATGCAGCAACATATTTCATCTATAGAATGAACTGTAAAAGGATACTTCCTAAACGAGTGGACTTCTCATATTTACAGTTCTTTCTCTTTCTGCAATGTTCCAACAAATAATGAGTTGTTTTGATTGTCTGTTGTATAAACAAAAAAGCATAAGTATTTTCATATACCTTTCCAATGAAAACGTCACGCAGATAAGTCACTGAATACACTTATTTCAGAAAAAGCTGAACAACAAACAAGAGCCACAATGAAATTTGCATCATATGTGGCATCACAAGCAATGCGTACCAATTCAGACATCTGTTCTAGCCATGGGATTGATTTAAGTAATTATTCGAAAAATTATATTAGTCAAAATTTTCCATTATGTCAGTAGCAATGGACTACAGCGTTCTGATGGCAGAAATCTTTTGCATTAAAATTTTCAGATATTTTCATCAACTTCAATATATTATACGCTTTACATTAGCGTGTTGTGTGAAGCAGCAGCAAGAATAATCCAGTATTCTTTAAATAAATAGCCTACAAGCATGGTTTCATACCAATCCTATAACATAAGAAAACGACCGGAGCAAAACTTTCTTAAAAGTCAACGACGATGCATAATTCTAATGCCAGCAAAGTAATTATTTTTGTTAGTTTTATTTATGTATCATTTTCACAAGCAGGTAAAAGAAAATTGTTAACAGAATTGCTAATTATTAGTAGTTGTTCATTAACATTCACTATTCCTCACAATTCATTAATTGTAATAAAGAAAATGGCCTAACCTTTGTAAAACACCAACAAATTACAAAAATGTTTCTTTTTCGAAGCTGAAAACATTGCACAAGTTTTAAGCGGTCTTTGTTGCTTGCCATCTTATTCCCAATAGCATCATATCTGCGGTTGAATAAAAAATTTGCATAAACGCACTGTAGCACATGTATGTAAAGACATGTAATAGTTGTAAAGTAAAGAAATGTAAAATTGTATAAGAAATGTAATTTGAATTTTTCAGTTTAGATGAATTTAATTTCTGAATCGTGAGCATTTAACTGAACTTCGTAAAGTAGAATTTTCGAAGTTCACGGATTAACTACAATTGTTATATGAATTAACAATTTTTTGCTCGTAAATTTTGAAAAGCAATGAAAAGCCTAATTTTCAAAATTATTTTCAATATATCAGTACCATTGGTTTACCTTAATCATTCATACTCTCAACTGGGAGATAATATCCTGATGAACACGCCATTAGGATCTTTGCTGACAAGAATGTAAATGCCTAAACAAATCTCTCTGATTAATTTCATTCAACTTCCTAAAACATGCGTTTTCAAAAATATCATCGCTGTGGCGTGTACTGCTTTTGAAACGATGAAAATCATTGCAATTATTGGTTAAAACGGCTTTCCGTTATCTACATATCTTTCTCTGGTAAACTCCAATCAATTTTCAATGACATTTTAATGCATCGTCGTTTGATACAAAAAAGTACATTTTCTGAACATCATTTAATCACTTTCGTCTGTTAATTAATATTTATTTATTGTTGCTCAGTGTTATATGATTATTCCTGTATGTATTAATTTCTATTTAGGCAATACAAATTTGTCACCTATTGACATTTTTCTTTTGTGTACATATGTTGAAATGCTGAAACTCATCTTGTCCGTTGCGGATGCTACCTTCACTTTTCATATCCTCTCCATGAATTTTATATTCGAGCCATATTCGAGCCTAGCCGTGTAGTACGCGCATTCGCATCTACAAACAACATTTGATTTGCAAATTAGACAAATAACCCGGCGTAACTGCGCCATAACTCAACATTTTTTCTCATCTCATCTCCATTAGGTCACATATAAATTTTAATTTAAAATGATTATTAATATAAAATAGAAAAACATACCAAATACATAGGACTGGCAGATAAATTCGATAGGTTTTTTCTAATTATTTTAATTGGATTAGAGAGGTTAAGAATGTTCTGAAAATAATTAAATTACAGATTACCATGTAATTAAAGTAATCAATCTTTATTTTTCATTTAAAATTTGAACAAATCAATCAATAATATATTCTATGCATTGTTCACGACATCTTGTCAACGTTCCACCAGCTTATCAATGAGTCAATGCTAGAAATCACAAGGTTTTGACTCGAACAATTCATGGAAGCACGTTTGCAGATACACATCGTTGTCAAAATGTCAAATAAAATTCGTTTTGCAAGCATGCTTACATCATTATTACTGTGCTCTTACAAGTCTTTAAAAAATCCTTGCTCTTTCATGAACTTAGCGGCACGCAAAGCTCAACATTGACCGTGTTCTTCTTACCATGCATTCATTCCGTAGGAAATTAACCTTTTGCCATAACTATCATACGAAGGTCGCTGTGCTGCGTGGATGAAACTCTGCATTGTTTCGAAGTGTTGGGTGCTTGTCAGAACTCTGCCATTATTTGTTCTTTGCCTCCGCTTGATGTCCGATGTTATGGTAAATAAATAAGATTCGTCCTGCCATGGTGCTCATACCACTATTACTGTGCTGTAACAATCGCTACTCTTTGACAACAGTCTTTAAAAAATCGTTGCTCTTTCAAGCACTTGCACAGCTTATGAAAGCATTCTTGAAATTCACCGGACGGTAACTGAAGTGAGCAGTGATGGTCAATTAAAAAAATAGCATGTCCAAAAATGTTGGGCGACATATTTGTCCATAACCCCTAAGCGCAGATCGCCGTTGTGGGTGGGTGAAAGTCTGCCACATTTCCAAATGTCGGGGCCGTGTTAGGACTCAGCCCTTGTTACTTCTTTGCTTCACTTTGACACAAAAGCACCACTTTTCATCACCAGTAACAATGTCGCAAAAAATCTCTCTTTATGTCCACGAATAGCTTGGTGTCGAGTAAGGCGACGATATGGGAGGAGCGCTTGTTTTTTGAGCTTTTCCCTAGATACGTTTGGCACCCAAGCACACCGTTTTGCACCTAACACACTGAGTGAAGGTGACGGGCAACGGTATAAGAAGAGTAACCCATCTATGCTGGGCCAGTTCTCGAGTTGTCGGACCTGTATGAAAGAGCTCAACTGAAAATCGATCCTCGCTCAACTGTCAAATCAATCCGTCGGCTAGAATGCGGAGAGCCCATGAGGTCCAATCAGCGCGTCTTGAAGCGTGCAAACCATCTCTGTGTAGTTCTTTGAGAAACAGCGCCTTCTCTGTACACACCACAAATGTCTCAAGCAGCTCCGTTGGCTTTGAAACCCTCATTGATAGTGAAAAGAAGCGGCCGTAGAAAATGGTCATCTTTGTCTACTTGGCAATCCATCGTCATAAGGCTAAAAAGAGATAAACGTCATAAATAATGGAAAAAGCTCTAGACTAAAAATGCAGCAACAAAAAAACATATGAAACTACGATAAAAATATTTTCGTTTTTACTTCAATACCCTTCGGAAAAAACTGAACAAACTTATTTGATAACCTCATAGAATGACTAGTAATTTCAAAATATTCGTCGTTAGCAACATAACTGTTCTCACCTGCAAACTAGGGAAGTGTAATTTTTATTCGGCGGTAAGTCAAATCGGCTATGATCACCTAACCGCAATACGACTCATGTTCGCTTCTGAACACAAGCAAACAGCAGGACAAACCGATAGAAACACACACTTTATTGAACGATGAAACAAGCTTAGGAACAGATACAAACATGCAAGATTAACTCACAACACAACAAATGAACACAAATACCTACACAAAACAAAACGTTTGTCATTGACACGACTACTCAGATCACCCACTACTACTCATTGCCGACCCAGCCACACCATTACCAATTACAGTAAACCACCGTAACCTGAATTCAGGTACAGAGCCACTAGATTCGCTACCAAATAATATTCTACATCAGTCGTTCAAAATACAATTTCAGGTAGTACAATTTAGTAACAGACATAAAAGAAACAAAAACAAACCTAATCTGCTTTATGAGTACTTGTCCTCATTTTTTCCACTGAAAACGCTGCACTGTTCAGTGAGCACATACTGTTGGCTATGAATTCGTTGTAATTGAAGCCGCGTATGCAATTGCATACACTCGGCCAAAAATTTGCTTGAAATTTCTAATAAACAAGTGCTATTCATGTTGCTCATTACGTTGAGCAAAGAAAAATATCGTGACCGTAAACGTAAGAAATCGCATAAGCATCAACACATCAGACACAACTTAGCAATATAAACGATTATAATGCTTCCCACTTGTAGGTACCATTGGATTGTATAACTGAAGCACATTAAATGAAGTTATATAAATACTGTAGAACTCGGTTACTCGGGCGTGGGGGACAGAGATTTCGATCGTTACAACCGAGTATCGTCATAACCGATTTTGCATACACATGCTCAGTTTATTGACAGATTTATGGTTAAATTAATTTCGATCGCAATAGCCGAGACATCGTTATAGCCGAGTTCTACTGTACATATTAAAAGTTGAGCTTAAGCTGCAAAACCATAACGTTTAACATAACCTCTCAAGCAAATGTTCATGCTACCTAGCCGATACTTAAATTGGTGAAACGGCAATATTTGACTTAAAATTTCATTTTGTCCATAATTACATAACGTTAATAATATTTCAATGTGTTTAATGAACAATCAAGTATTAAACGACTGAAAATTGCAAACGACTGCGTTCTATCAAAAAAAGATATAATGTATCAGCGAAGAAAAAATTGAAACTGAACAACAATAAGCAAATTTTTCACTATAAAAATTAAAAAGAAGAATAATAATTACCTTAATTCTAGATGGAGATGGAAGTCTTAAAATGAATTATATTCATCATTTCTCTGCTTGTTTCTAATCAACGGTTTTAACGGTGACTTTATTTTGACCGCTACTTCCAACGAGTCTTTTTCATGTCATCTAAATGATGCTACCACGGTTCGGGCTCATCTTCTACGTTCTGTCGTGCATGCAATTCCATGATGCGTCGAATTTCATCTCAAGCACACATACCACAATATTGTGCTTTATAGCGAGCACTGGCAGTGATTCAAATTTTGTTCAAAGAAATCTTTCTGACTAGTCTTTCGAAGTTAGTTTGACAGTTCTGTCAGTTCTGCTTACAGTGGGTGAAGTTTACAAATTTTTAACAGAAACTATCCACACAGTTCACAGAATTATCATTTGCCATTGTGCTGCTATTTTACCAACGTTTCATTCATACAGTTCAACATATGATAAGCATTGAAATTACATTTCCAAAATTTAATACTGTCAGGTGAAAATTTGACAAACAAAAACAATCCCTTCACATGACAGCAGAAGTACTACTGCAAAAGCTAGTAAAGTACACGCGTTACAGTAACCATTTAAATTTTCAGGTATTAATTATATAACGGTAACTGTCTAAAATAAACAAAAAAAAGGATTTTATCTGCAATTACTGACTACTTTTGAGTTTTTTTCACTTTTATTAATATAGAACAAAACATTGTTTCAGTAGATCTAATTAAACGGAGATTCAAATTTTAAGAATAATGTTACACGAAAGTAACAATAGCCAGTGTCAGTTTCCAGATAAATGAACTAGATGATATTGCACAGAATATGATTTATTTGTTAAATTTCCAACAAGAACAACAAAGGCAGATTAGAATTCACGCTAATGCATGATGTCCCAGACGAACGTAAGTAATGTCAATCGAGCACAGACTCAACAGAATGTGTGATAAATAAATTTTCAGTTGAAAACTAATTTCAGTATTTCAATTCAAATCACAACGATTGTATATTATGCACGAGAACAGAGAATCCATTTCTGCGAAAAATTCAAGTAGAGAAGCGAGCAGTGGAGTTGTTATTGGTTCAAGCATTGTCGACCGATTTGACGAGATCAATCAACCGTTGAATTTCTTCTTCAGAGTGTTCACAGCTGATTGCCAATTTTACGCTAGTAAGTGAACAATTAAAATTGCAAAAAATTATTTAATTTCCCTTCTTTCTACCTGGGAACAATATCCATAAACTCTCTGGCGGGCAGAAAGGCCAATTTGGTAAGCAGTATGCCATTTTCTTCCGCCTATAATTAATAAATTAAAAACTTGGAAATTTATAAAATAATAAAAAAAAAATTAATTTGCTTTGCTTATGAGCTGATCGAGGAGATCGGATTTGATGTGCGCCAGCTTTGCGCGTAAGTGAAAAATTGGACTGCCCCTCTGTCCGTCGACTTTGAACTTTCTCAACCTGTCCAAATGAAATTAATTAATAATTGGCAATTTGCATTCCAATCGCTCCAGTAAACTGATTTCACCTTTTCAACGCTGTGAATAGTTGGTGAGAATTTTTGCGAAGTTGTCGAAATCGTTCCGGCTCATCTTGCATCAAATCCAAACTCCTGATCGCTGCCGCAGCCAACAACGGTGGCATAGATGCGGAAAAACAATAGCCAGCACCCGACAGACGCTAAAAATGAAACATAAATAATTGAATAAATAAATAAATAAATAAATAAATAACAGAACAACGCAATATGTATGCATTAGATGTATTAAAATTGATTCTGTGACAAAGATTCACAAGTTTTACACCTCAGCCGTGAGCGCAGGCAATTGCAAATTTGAGCAGCAGCAATAAGAAAAATTGTCCATCGAAAGACAATGACAGACATTCCATTATCGGCATTATTCTCCTTTTTCATCAAATACAGATTGGAAAAACGATTACAACTGTGCTTCATGTATCACGTCAAAAAGCAAACAAACTAAATCATCACGTCCGCTAAAGTGAACAATCCCCCCCCCCCACCCACCCACCCAACCCCACCCAAAAAATTAAAATTGTAATTTTCACACAATAAATGTGTCGTCGTCTGCTTTGGATTCTTTCATCAAAACAAAAACTGTTCAATGATGAAATTGTATCTGATTTATTTTAAAAAAAAAATTTTTTTTTAAGAAATTCAACCTACTTGATGATCGACGACAAACGAACGTCCACAAGTAAAACCTCCAATAGATGAAACTGCATTTTCAAGCGTACTCGATATCATATCCACATCGTCGAGCTGAATTTCGAACAAATATATACAGGGAAAAAATTGATCAACAAGTTTCAAGTCAAAATGAACAACAACAACATCATTAATAATAATAATAATAATAATCACATCCTCACATCGACACCAAAATGTTCCGTCACACCACGTCCACCAGCACCAAGAACACCGAATGATATGCTCTCGTCGATGAACAATCGCACTTTGTATTTCCATTTCAATTTCAACTGCAAACACGAAGAAGAAGAAGAAGAAGAAGAAGAAGAAGTAAAGAATACCAATCATCAGATGCAAACGTTCCACTTGCTGCTGCATCGCACTTACCAGATCCACCAGTGGACAAATATCCCCATAGTAAAGATAGATGCCTTCGACGACAATGAATCTTCTAGTAACTCGAGCTTTTCTAGGATTCTACAAATTGGAATGCGTCAAAATTGACAAACCCAACCGCACAGACTATGCACAGCACATGCCGAAATGTCTTTCCTTCTCTGAATCTTCAACAGGCGCTCCAAATCTCTGGTGTTGTTGTGTTCGAAAAATTCCACTCGACTCCTGGACGCTTGCAGTCCCTTCTGAATGGCAAAGTTGACGCCGGCGTCGCAGAAAATAACATCGCCACGCTTGCAATAAGCCGGAATAGCACTGGATATGGTCGCAAAACCGTAACTGTACAAAACTGCCTCTTCGCAACGCATAAATTCAGACAGTCGTTCTTCGAGATCCAAATGAATATCTTCAAATGTACACATATATGTAATGGTATTTGTTGTGTTTGTGCTCTGTTCTTAATCCATTCTAATCTGGGAGCAAATTTCAATCACATCACAATTACTTAACAATCAATAGGATATACTGTAAGAGAAAAAAAACAACCAGAAGTGAAATTGTTCAAACTTTTTCTTCAAATGCGACAAATAAATTCTCAATTGGTAAACAAATTTCTTTTCCCAACATCTCAACAGCAACGCAATTTAAAAATAACATAATTATTTACCTATTGTACCGTAAAATCCTCTGGGACCACAAGCACCAACGCCGTATTTGTGAAGAGCGACAATTGCAGAATCCTTGAAATGTTCAGCATATTAAACTGCACAATAATTTAAGCTGAGTGAGAAAAAAACAGACGAATAAATTATATTTAAGAGAGAAAAAAAGAGATAAATTCATCAAAAATCGATTTCCAACCAGCAGAAGAATGTCAGTATATACCTGGATTTTTGAATCTGTAGCCAAGCCTAGAAAATTTTGCGTAGCAAAATTCAAATATTCCTTTCCAGCAATTGTAACGTATTTTCCCAAAGCACTGAAAATGAGCAACACAATAAATAAAAATCAAGCTAAAAAAAGTATTAAAAAAAACAACTACCTATCTATCATTGGTCCGTGCGGTTCGGGCAAGTGGCACTGTTCCGGCAGTGGTACCAACAAGTCTGGCTTCCATTCAATGATCAATTCTTCTTTTTCCTCAAATGTGTACACACGGCTGATGATAATTTTCATTGATAAAAAATTGAATATACATAAATTAAGTGAATTGTAATTACCGTTATGGTGAGTTCGGTCGAATCAGAAATGACGTAAGCTTTGTGAGTGACTAGCCAAACGATGCATATCAGAAGGGCAACTTCAACGCAGACGTGGTAAAATGGAGCCTTGGATATTGGAATGAACGTCTCACTTGTGAAAATGAAAATGCAAATTTCAATGACATTACCGAACAGATTGAGTTGACAATGTTTCGCAATAGTTGGACAAAAAGGTACGGTATGACAAGATAGAGAGGTCGATCTCCCATTTTTCAGATTGAAAAAAGTTGAAGCAGAAGAAGATGAGAAGAAATTCCGCCTTAAGTAAATCATTTTAATAAATAAGAACGTCAAAAAAATTTTTTTACATCTAAAAATAATAATAATAATAATAATAATAACAATTGCAACTGAGAGAGCATCAATTTAGAACAACAAAATGTGTGCTCATTTATGTCCATCAAATTATAAAAATGAATTTGATATTGGAATTCATTTCATTCATTCATTGATTCATTCATTGATTCATTCAATCAATCTATCAAATCAATCAATCAATCAAATCAAACAATGTACAAGTCAAGAAACATGGGCACAAAGTTGAATCAACAGAGATGATGATAATAATAATAATAATAATAATAATAATAATAGCTATTACAAATTGTTTACATGAAGGAGGGGTTCTTTTCGGGCGAACTGCTGTGATTAAAAATAAATTTGCATATTGAAATAAAGCACCAGCATTAATTGGGAACAAATTGACAATAAAAGCCTGTACGTATACAAAATAAATCACAGAGGTGAACAGCTTTTCGATAAAATTGGACGATTGTATGTGTGCGTGTGCGTGAAGCACAGGGCAACCAGTTTTTGCCCGTGAATGGAATTTTTGCAGAGATTGATTAATAAATAGAATGACAATGGAATTGTAAAAATTGAATGATTCGAGTATTCATTCAAATTTCACCACTCCAATTCAATATTAAAATTTTAATTTAAAATTAAAACAATAGCAAAGAGAAAAAAATTAGAAGACGAACAGAAAAACACCAAACTGTTGACCAGGGTCATTTCCACAGGTAAGGTCATTGTTGTTGTTGTTGATGTTCAACAAAAATTGTACTGTATCTGTGGAAAATCAAGTTCCGGGATGTGGCCTTTTAATTCGAGGTAAAAAAGAAGAATAAGAAGAAGCAGAAAATAGTCGTGAACACATGAACAAGAACAGCACAATGCACACAACGCACCGTTGGAAGTATTTCTGTCAAATTAGTTTGCAAAAAGCAAATTTGCCCGTCGAACGCCTTCAGTCAAAAATAAACAGAGTGGAACATGTTTGAAGTTGAAGATTGAAGATGAAAAGAACATTTTCAGCTTCAACACAAAAAGCTTAAACAAGCGGACCAATTCTCAATTCATTCATTGGTCACATGGTCAAATTTCAAACAAAACAGTGGATGGAAATGGATCGAATCTATGCTAAATTTCAGATTATCATTGTGATAAAGAAATCATTTAAAAAAATAGCTTTATTATCATTATTATTAATCACATTTCAAAAAAAAAATGTTTGACATTAAATACAAAAACTAATCATACAAGCAACAAAAACTATGATGTCACCATTATAATATGTGAAAAAGGTTTGTTTGCCTATATTCCACTTATATTAGAAATATCACGATGCATTACATTAAGTTTACAATAATTTTACATTCATTAAATACATTGTAAATAAGGCGAGAGAAAAACAAAGAACATACTTCAAAAAGTACCAATTATCAGATTCAACAGTCAATTGATTGAATTGAAATTTATTTAAATTTTTGAAATTAATTTTTAAATATTTCACTGGCATAAAATGTAAACGATGAAAAGTGAAACAATGCTGTGCATTATACCCTTTCATCTTAACAACATATATATATATATATATTATCTAATAAATTTTATTTTACAAATACCAACAAGAAAAAAAATATTACATTAGATAAATGTAAATTATTGTTCTATATATGAATTTAAATGTATATCAAAAAAAATTATTGAAGAAAAGTGGAGTAGAAAAGAATAGATCTATCCATTTGTTATTGAAAATGTCGCTCCCATTATAATTAAGCAATTTATTTGTACAATGTACATACAGTCAGTACTGATTAAATTTTTGATAAACAGGTTGACGTGGCATTAGGATTTCTGTCAATCCGCTTTCAGTTAGTTCTGCGTTTCACCTGACGCTAAAAGAGCTTAAAGCTTTATCAACATCTTTCGAACATGTTAATTATTGAAGAGTTCATTTCTTTGTAAAAGATTAGATAATGAATGAATGAATGAATAACAACAACAACACCCTTATTATTATTATTATTATTATTAATTTATCATCAATTGTTTATTTGCAGAATTGAAAGCTCACAATGAATTTGTTGTCCTGTGTTGTCGGTTTTGCTTGTGCAATTAAAATCTGCTTAGCTGGTCAACAATCGCTGACTCCGATCATTGAAGCTTCAGAAGTGCAGTGCTTCTATATAGAAGTTACGGACAGAAATTACACCTTTATTCAACTTTATTATCAAGTATAATTAAATTGTGATTCATTTACTTGGTTTTTTTTTTAAAGAATTTTCGTCATTTCAGGTATTAAGTGGTGGTGATTACGATATTCGACTGTATGTTCTAGATCCAAATGAAAATTTCATAATTGAAGATGAAAGAACTACTGAAAATTCACACCGGTATCATATGAATGAACTAAATTGAATTAAACAGATTACATTTGTTTAAAAATTTTCAAATTCCACTCATTTCAGAATACCCTTGCATGGATTAGGAACTTATAAATTTTGCTTTGACAATTCATTCAGCTATCAGACGGCGAAAATGGTGTACATTTTGTTCAACATGTTCGTCAGTGACAGTGAAGAAGTGTCAGAAGAAATTACAACCCTAGACGTGCACAACATAATCGAAGGAATGGATATGACAGTTGGAAATATGAAAGTTAGTTTAAAAAAACCAATTATACAGTTAATTGTTATCCAATTTTTTCAAAGTGAGATACAATTATTCAGGATAGACTTGCAAAAATGAGAAAACGATTAATAACAGCCGAAAATTTTATGCGTTCCGGAAGGATTCATGAAAAACAGGACCGTGCTTTTTTGGATTCTAAACTTCGCCACGTCAACTTTTGGTCAATGTTCAATTCAGCCGCAATTATTGTCATCGGTGCATTACAAGTATGATTCTTTAATCTCAGGATAGAACAAAAAAAAAAAATTATTTTTTCCCCATAATAACAAAATCATAATCGATTGTTATAGTATAATTTTGCTTTCAGATTTTCTTAATAAGAAGTTTATTCGAAGAACGATCCAGAATTGGAAAATTTCTTCGACGTTAATTTCCTGTTGGATATTATTCACCTAGGATCACCTGCATCCGTCTACCTATCTATCTATCTATCTATCTATCTATCTATCTATCTACAGGATTTGTAGACTTGGTGAAATGTTCGCATTTGGAAACCAATGTTGAAAACAGTCTTTGTTGCTTTAATTTCTTTGTCTTTCAAATAAAAATATCTTACTTTTTTTCCAATAAAAATCAAAATATTTTAGTGCAATAAATATGTACTTGTATTGAAATATTTGAAGAAATTTACAGCACAAAAAATATAAAAATACAAAATCAACCTTCAAAGTAGACAAGTAGGCAAAATTTTTATAAAACTTAATAAAGTAATATAGATAAAAAAAATTAAAATAAAATTAATTGAAATGCATCAAATCACCCACCAATCATCAAACTGTTGTTAAATTAATCAAATGCCTTACAGTAGGACGACCGTGTGGACAGTTCTACAAAATTTCGCTTTCAACAAAAATCATCGACATTCAACTTTAATCTTGCTTAAAATAAGCCAATTCTGCTTACCCAAGGATGTTCAATTGAAGACAGTCCTTCGACAATCTGCAATGCAATGCAAAAAAAAAAATAAATAAATAAATAAATAAATTTGCCTGCCTTGTTTAAAGTATTGTACAAAAATGACCACCAAACCTGCTGCATTTCTTCCATGCTCAAAGCGGTGCCAATCATTACCGACTTGCGACATGCTCTCGAAGCCAAAATTGACCTTATTTTCGTTGGCATACACAAATTACCCTAAAAAGAAATGTCAAAATAGCAAAAAAATAAAGCAAAAAATAAAAAATAAAAAACTGGAAAAAATATAACTGCATACTGGAAATTGTGAAAGTTTGGAAATCATCTCGTCAAAATCTGAAATTTGCAGTGATGAAAAATTACAAGATGGAAGAATGAATTTGATGTTAAAATTTCTCCTATCACCTCTTCGATCAAATATTTGCCCATGACAAACAGGCAGGGAAACTATTTTCACAGGTTCATCACTTCCTTCTAAAAGATACAAGCAACAAAAAAAAATGGTACTAATAAAATCAAAATATCAATTGAAAACAAAAAGCATACATAACCGTATACGCACCTGGTGGAAATTGAAAAGTGTAACCGAGATTTTTAAAAGTTTCTAAATTTTCCAAAATCACATATCTGTCAAACGATGTAAGATTTGAGCAAATTGGACTAGTAAAAAAAAAAATTTTTTTTTATATTAAATATTTAACAGAATAAAGTACAAATAAATAATAATTCACACGTCGTACTGGACAAGCAGTTGACTTTGAACAACTGTCGAACGTTGCATTGTTTCAAATGTTCGCTTTTCATCGCTGGCATGTTGATCAAGTATAAAAAGATCATTATCTAGACGGGTTAAAATGAAGCCACAGTTGAATTGACCAATTACGTGCATTTTAGCAAACATATCTCGACTAGAATAAAATACCATACAACATTTAAACAATTACAAAAGAATAATTGAATAAAAAAACAAAACAAATTACGTTAAAAATCGTTTAACTTCTTCTTCAGCTTGCGCGTCTTTGGCAGGTTCAACGTTGATTTGAAATTTATTAGCATTCGCATTATCATTGAAGAAGCTTGCTGTTGGACAATTGTTGTTGTCTGAATGAAATTTCAATTTCAACTTTTGACCAATCAAATTTCGCAATATAAATTTACCAGAATTTTTAACCAATCCAAGCAAGCGTATTTGCAGATCATCCCAGTGGACTTGCAAATCGTAATACTTCCGCACAATGCACACACCCCCACGTGAGGATACACATTCCACGCTGTTTGTAACTTCCATTTCTGCGGATTCACTTTTTGCACAAGCCGATAGCTGTTGTTCACTGATCACCTCCATCTCCCCCATCGGGACTGTTGTTGCCTTGGCTTCGGCAGTGCACTTATTAAGTTTGGTCGTTTCATCCGTGGTTGAGTGAACAACCATCGGCAACGACTGCATCGTCGTTCTTGTAGAATTGGCTGTACCGTGGGAAAAGTTTTTTACGGCTGCTTCATCGTCGAGCGGTTCACAACAGCTAATTCTCATCTTTTGGCCGCTTGTCGAAGCCATCGACTGCACAGCATCAATCCCATCCTGCCGCCAACTGCTGTCACCAAACGTACCGTCATCCTCTGCACCGTGAAGCTGCTGCCCCTCAACCTTGTGACGCCTGCTTTTCTTCTCTTTCGACTTGAAACCGAACGCCTCCAATATATCCGACGTTCGAATGGGCACCAGTTGATCCTGACGACAATTACGGGATGACAACCTTTTCACACCTCTGACAAGGTTGACTTTGCTGCTGATGCCGCCGTCACCACCGCCGGCAGTGGAACAACTGTTGCAATCGGTTGACAAGTTGTTAGCACTGGGGGCAACGTTGCCGACAACATCCGGAACTGTGGCATCTTCAATTTGTGGCGTTGTCAAAGTTTCCCATCGCGACGAACAAGACAATATTACAGAACTTTGCCCGTACATTTCGGTCAATGAGTGTCGCAAAATTGCCAAAAGCAAATTCTCCCTCGATATATAAACCAAACGCTTATCAGGTGTGCAGTTCACGTCAAGCATCTCTGGGCAGAATTGAAACAACACGTAATAAAATGAAATGAAAAGACAAAAAATCAAATTTACCTGTCGGAACGTTGATGTACAACACGAAAACAGGATACTGAGCTGGATTGAATTGACGATACACTTCATTGACCAATTGAGTTATCTAACAATTGTCATTTCACAAATTACACGTACATGCAAGAAAAAGTATTTCAAAAATTAATAAATTCTCAACAAACTTGATTTTCTTTAATATACAGTACGCACACACACACACACACACACACACACACACACACACATATATATATATATATATATATACCTTTCGAATTTCACAAGGACGATTGTTGACGTATGTAAATTGTCTGTCTCCACTGGAACGGCCCTGTTGCACGCTTGACACGAAGCCGACAATTCTGAAATGAAATTTTCATTCAATGAATATGGAAATCTGAAAAAAAAAATTTTTTTCTTTTCATTCAAACTTGATCTTGTCAATTTCTGCAGGGTCGAAATTTTTCACCAAATATTGTTCAAGGGTTTCTTCGTTGGGTACAGTTTGAACAAATTCCATCAACAATCTCAGCTGCCCAACATCGAACACTGAGCAAATATTTTCGCGCAAATTTTCACTGCTCAATGCAGAAAACGCGACCGACTGTTTACTGTGGGGAAAATGTAAACAAAATATTCACATATAAACAATATTTAATAAATTATTCAACAAACTTACCCTCCTTTTTGCTTATTAACAAGCTGCAAGCGAAGTGCTGATGGCAACAATGCATACGATTGAAGCATGTGCATCAGATTGGGCCATTCTTTTTGAACACTTCGAATTAGCGATTTTCGTCGAACTGGAAATGGATGAAAAATTTCTGCCACTTCAACAGTTGTACCAATCTAAAAATAAATACACCACTTATTGCTCATATTTATTAATTATAATACAATGCGAACCTGACGTGAACAAGCCACTCGTTTAGTTAACTGTCCAGACCGATCAAAGTGCAACTGATAAGCCAATTCAGAGTCAGCATGTCGAGTTGTGATAGTTACGTCGCTAAAATTTCTTTTCTACTAATAAAATAATAACCATTGAACAAATTACCCAATCAAGCATAAAGCGCACAGAGCTTCGCCACGAAAGCCAAATGTCTTCATGCGAGACAGATCTTCCAAAACAGATAATTTCGATGTGCAATGCGATTGGCCTAAAATAATATTAAACCTGACTACGTTAATGCATTTTTTAAAACATAACACATTTTCATGCTTACAAATATTTTCAAAATCTTTTTCTGGTATTCCGGTTCCATTGTCAGCAACATGAATACGCTCAATGCCAGAATTTGTCAACGTAATTTCTTCAATATAAAAGAAATATGTAAAAAGTAGAAAATAAATGAAATAACTGTTTGCTGTAAAAACTGCATTCCAATATCAGAAATGGATTGTAAAAACAAAAAAAAAAATAACTATTCTACCAACTGCTGTTGCACCGGCATCAAGAGCATTCTCCACTAGTTCCTTTATTGCATTTGTCATGCAGCTAATCACTTGCCCAAATGAAATCTGATGCGCAACGGTCTCGTTCAACTGTTTCACCGTCGAACTGCTTTGGCAAAAATCGTTTGACCTTAAAACATTGAAATACATTAAAACAAAAAATACCACTCTGAAATTCTTTACATTTTTGTTTTCTTCTGTTCGATAAACTAGCTAGCTAGTTCTGCAAAAACAATACTGTCTTGCTGAAGTTGCAAACAATGCAATGCAATGCAACGTCCAGCCAACTTCACTGATAAATCATCAACAGTTGCGTTGTTTTGGCAAATGGAACAGCACTTGTATAATAATAATCAGAAGAAGAATCACTTGACAACTGGCAAACATCAAGCTGACAACGAACGTTGAAGAAACAAACAAAAGTTTGCCACTTTTGTAACACTTGATACACTGTGGTGCGCTTAAACTTAAAATTAAAAAAAATTACGTCGAGTAATGTTTGAAATAAAAACTGCACAGTTTATTCCGTTGCATTACTCATTTCATGCACAACTTTACACCATAAACGTAAAAACATAAAATTTACTAAAACAATTACAGTTAATTGAAAATCAGGTACATTGTTACATATATTTTAAAAAAAAATTTTTTTTGAAAATACACATTAAGAATGTAATTTAAAATTTTTTTTTATAAAACAGTTCAACTAAAAGCAGCCTCTACATCAATAATCATCGAACAGCAAGAATGTACATTTATTTATACAGTAAGCTTGTTTTGAAACTAAGAAAGAAAAAAGTATTTAAAAAAAATCTTTTTTCTTATTCAATATGAATGAATTACAACAACAAAAATGTTAATAAATGTTGTTTATTAAATAAATTAAATAATCAATTATGAATAAATTTGTATGAAAGTTGAAAAGTACTTGATGCCTGTTTTAAAGAATGATAGGCATAATAGTGACGTCGGCTCGGGGAGAGAGAGACAAAGAGAAAGAAGTCTTTTAAAACACTAAATAAAAAAACACTTGGCTTCAAAAATTTTCAACAAATATCAAAATAAAAAAGCAGAACAATTTTTTTTGTTTTTTCATTTTTTACTTGAACAATAATGCCTTCAATTTAGGCAAGCAACACTTTTTTTTCAGAGCTTCTTTCTCCGGCTTATTTATCAAAAAAAAAACGTCAATTAATAAGCAAGCAAGAAGCAAAACAGCAAGAGAACAAAATTTTTAGCCATTAAAAAGGCTATGTGAAATAGAACTAGCAATAAAAAAATAATAATAAAATAAAAAGCAATAAAAAGAAAAACAAAATTTACATAAACACAATTATACTAGAAGAATTGCATTTCAACGCTCATACACATAAATTAATATCTCTAAATATATCTCTCTATGTGGGCGCGTATACTATACAAATACAGTACTGTGGGTGTCTGCGTGTGTGTGTGTGTGTGTGTAGACAGTTCTTTTTGTACAGTACTTATATGCACGTGACGTGACAGTGAATGAGTGAGTGAGTGAGTGAGAAAGGTAAAGGGGTTAAATGAAATACAGCTCAATCATCAGTACGTTCCGTTGATTTGATCGTCAACAAGTTTAAGCGTTCGCGTACGTCTAAGTGACTTTCTGTTGAACTGTCTTGCCCGTCGTCTGTATTCACGCGGATGATCGCCAGTCGATGTAGCCGCTTTCACCAAGCCGTCCAAGATTTCATCATCAGGAGATTCAGCCGCTTCACCCATACTCGATCTTACTTCTGAAAAAAACAACAACAACAACAACAACAACAACAACAGTAACATTAAGTCATTGCATTTTTAACTGAATCAAAAATAAACAGCAACAACAAGAAGATGAAATAATAAAATAAATAATGAATTATATAAAAATAAGAAAAATATTGAAATCCAATACCAGCAGCAGTAGGTTGAGTGATCTTTTGCCGTGTTCTTGATCCCGGATATGAGAGATTCCAGCTCGCGTCTGCGTTGCCTGTCGATTTGAGAACTTTGCTCAATTCTTCATGATTCTTTTGAGCGTTTGCATTTTCAGCAGATGAAGAATTTGTCGCGTTGCTGTTGCGTTGGGTCCAGCTTTTGGTGTCAGTTATGAGCTTGCCTCGTGTCTTGTTCCGTTCCCGTTTGTCTTGGAGTCGTTTTTTCTGCTGCAAAATCTTCTCACGGCACGTACGATATTCCAAGGCGAATTCGCTGATCGTTTTGCAGATTGTGTTAATTTTTGTATCTTTGATCGCCGGCTGTGGCATACCCATGTAGAGGAGAAATTTGCGAAATCTGAATGATGAAACGTAAAATAATAATTCAACTTCTGCAGAAGCGGAAGAAGAAAGTTGAAATGAAACAACAATGAACAACAACAACAACGTACCGATTGATAACACGCTTGTGAATAATTTTGAGAGTAAGTATACGCTGAGCACAGTCTGTCAAAAAGCCGGATATTTTCTCTTTCAGACTGTGCGATTCGTGTTTGGCAACTACTCGCAAATAGTCCCAGGATGATTTGCAATCTTTTTCCAATTTTTCCAAATTAGCTTTCACCTCGTCAAAGTCGACCTTGGCCGAACGCGCCACAGCCCCCATCTCTGAGTACAGGTCTGTGGAGTCGGCAAAACTTTCGAGCACAATCGACGCCAAATGATAAACAAGAGAATGCTTGTGTACCGTATCCTTCACTTCGGGCACTTTGGCCAAGTAGTCAATTTGAAAGCCACGCACCTCGGCCCCGTTGAGAAAATTGCCGACGGCCAACAGCGTGGCCATCACCTGCTTGAACGTACGGCTCTTGTCCAATTCTTCCATTGCGAGCTTCAAGTCCATCAACGGCTCGGCCACTTCACGTTCCACGTTGGCATAGTCGAGCATGAAAAGCCAGAGTCGCAGTCGCGCGTGCAGTTGGGGAATTTCAGAAAGCATAAGCAAAAATTGCTCAGCACTGCCGAGCGGCAAGTCAGGATTGGCAGCCTGGGCACCGGCGATCGCTTCTTGCTCTTCCGCAGTGGGCATCATCGTGGAGAGCACCTTTTCAATGCATTCTTTGTTCATGATTGAAGAGTCGAACTTCAACACGGCAGTTTTGATCGCACGAGGAGGCGGCAATTTGGTCAAGCCGATGTTGATCGCGTTGCTGCGCTTGGTGTCCAGAACACGGATCTCAAGCTTCTTGTCGTCCTTCTTTTTCGGCGCCAATTCTTTGGTTTTGGTTACGAACAGATTGCCCAGCTTTTCTGTATCTATTGCAACCGGCTTCACTTTCTGCCAAAATATGCCGCCATCTTTGTCAAGTACACCCGGCAGCGGCTTGCACTGAGCTTCTTTCCAGTGCAGTTTCACCGTTTTCGAATCAACACGATCCGCCCGACTGGCCGGAGAAGAACGCAGCCCCGGGTCTTGTTTCGCAACCGGCGGAGGCGGCGGAGGACCGCCCATGCTTGCAGCTTGCGGAGGAGGCGGCGGAGGTGGACCAGGAACTGAACTCATCTGGGCAAAGAGCGGAGGAGGCGGAGGTCTGGGCAGTGAATCGCCAACACCAACGCCGCCACCGGCCGCTGACATCTCCTGCGCCCGGACCAAGCGGAGCGGATCTTGATCATCCGCGTCGTTCAGTTCAGTAAAATCCAAATCGTTAACAATCAACGGTCGATTCAAATTTTGCAACGCCTTCTCCCATTGAATTTCACTCTCCTTTCTCGTGTCAATCGCTTCACGGGCAGCCAACTTTTTCTCCATCCCTTTCCTGGCCCTGCTCAACGCATTGGCAAACGTATCACCACCACCCGATTGGGCAGCGGATTCATCGTCATTGACAGCACTCGGTTCCACTCTGGAACCCGCTGACGCGGATTCTGCATCTGCCTTGGACGGTTGCTGCTGTTGTTGGTATTTAACAGCCAAAGAATGTACCGCTCCGATGCGCTGTTTCGGCTGTTCAACAACATTATCCAACGAACTCAAATCTGGCAAAGCCGGTGGAGGAGCCAAAACAGGCCGACTTGGAGGAGCTTTCTCAGATTCTGATCTCTCACCGTTTTTAGGCTGTATTTCTTCTGGAACGTTATTATTGATGCTGTTGCTGTTGTTCTTGTACAACAAATCCATTGTCAATTTTTTCTTTTCTGAGAGACCAGCTGTTTTGGGTTCAGCTACAAAAAAATTATTCTCATTCATTTTCTCACACAATCGTTCCACTGCTCAGTGGTACATATATATATATATATACATATATTCACACTGCCTATGATTATGATTATGAACATGTTGTGATTTCTTTTTATCAAGTTATAAGTTGAGCAAATTCCAACTAACAACACTGAGAAAAATGTTAAATTAGCAATAATTCTCTATGAAAAGAATTGTCAAATTTTTCAAAATTAAACAAACATCTTCTAAAAAAAAAAAATAAAAGTTAACATTACCGCTCTCAGCGCTTTCCAAATTTGAAGCAAGCTTTTTCACTCGGCAAGTCGCTTCTTGATCTGGTTGCACTTTTTCGCGCACACCACTACTACGTCGATCTCCGGAATTGTGCCTAGTTCTTGTTCCAACACTAAAAAAGAAGAAGAGATTATATATATATATATATATATATATAATAATTCAAACTCTTAATACCGCTTAGTAGTAATGCCGCCATTGGAAGTAGCAACCTCTTCGCTGTCCTCTTTATCAAGCATGGCTTCGTACATTCGGCATTGTTCAGACAATTCACGACTACGTAAAGATTGCAAATGCCGCACCGTACTTTCCATGCCTTGCTCTTCCAAAGCATCGACAATGTCGTAATAAGTATCTTGATCAGGGACGCCGTTTAAGCTTCTATTCAACAGCGTCATTGCGTACACGAGAAGTTCCGTATCCCCGCAGTCTTTGTCATTCAAAATGCCCATTACATGACTCCAAGGAGGTACACCTAGAAAAATGAAAATGAATTTCACCAACCACTAAATTTTCATGCAAAGAGAACAATATAATAAAATAATAATAACCTCGATCTCTATCAACAATGTATACAGCTGCAAGAAGAAGCAAAGAATTTGATTCTGTATATTTGACAAAGACCAACAACAATTTAAGCGCCGTTTTCACCACCAGACGGAACTATAAAATCAACGACAAGCACTGTGAATAAGCTGAAAAATATCTATGCGAAAGTAATTTCAATATTGATAAAAATCAAAAAACAGCATTTTACATATGTTAAACTTTGATCTGACGCTGAATAGCATTTCTATCTTACTCGACACCAAGCACGAAAAGGCACTTTGCAACACAACAGTTAAGCTGCAGGTCGTTGTTCAAATGAAAAGTGAGAAACTTATTTTCATTACTAAATGCTTTTTCTGGCATTTGCGCAATCAATACTGCTTTTGCAAACAAGCAAGCTTTTCCTTTAATAGAATGAATCACGCGACCTTGACTGAAGCATGCAAAAAAAATTTGCATACTTTACATTCTTATCTTTGTCATATATTTATTTATGTATTTATTTACTGAGTGCATTGCTAATTTGAGCAATACAGCTTTCAATATTATCCAGATAAAATAAAATCAAATAAAATCCACAGATTATTATTATTAAATAATGTAATTTCCAGTCGGTAAAAATAAATATTAAAATAAGTTTTGAAAAAAAACAAAAGTATGTATAAATATATATACATATTTGTGGAATTTAAGAAATGAGAGAATATGACATGCAATGATACGAACAACATACTTGAGAACCGAGAAGAGAGTAAAGCCATTGAATAGTCTCGTTGTGAGCAATGACACCATTCATACCATCGACGTAAAGCATCACCTGGCCCAGAGCTGAAATACCAGTAAAAGTTTATCAAATTGCACACTGCAATAGCCTTATTGAAAATCAATTTACACACTGACCCCTGAGAATGTAGTTTTGGTAATTTTGATCCGCCTCTGCGCCTACTTTTATCAAACACGCCAGGCCATCATTTTGAACAAATTCATGAACTAAATCTTTGTCGTCCTGCAACAAAATCACACACACACACACACACACATTAATATATATATATATATATACATATACATATAATAGAATAAAATATTACTATTTTTTACCTGAAATATTTGCTTCAAAGAAAATAAAATTCGACGCAAATCACGACCGGTTGAGTTCAACAGTTTTTCTTAAATAATTAAAGATAATTTAAATTCTTTTCACGTAAAACTTAAACTGTTTCATACCAATTATTGTGTGAACTCTGCAAGAAAGCTGCGTCCTTACAACAATATTATTACCGTTTCTAAAACAAAGAACACTGTTGACATATACATGAATCATCAGATATTACAAAAAAATCTCTTATTAAAAGTAATTTCAATTTCTCATTAAAAACCTTCCAATTGATCATTACATCATCTCTTGTTTTGCTGTGCATTATTACTAATAAATGACACTATAAAATAGAATTTTTGAAAGCTATTCTAGTTAAATTTATCAAGTACACAACAATACTTATTATTTTCTAGTACATTCGATCATGGATGCATCTGTGTGTGCATGCGCATGTGCAACTAACTATATATAATAAATATAAGGTAAACAAATGTGAACAAGCAATTCATCTAAAAATGACACACTGCTTGACTTGACTTGACCGATAACGATAGCACAATAATGTTATTTTTATACACAATTCGATCTATTAGCTAATAAAATAAAAGAATAAACCGTCAACCGTAAACGTAAGGTAATATTTGTATAATTTTCTCAGAGAAGAGAGAAAATATTTTTTGCTTTTCAATTTTCAAGCATGTCCGTGCCGTCTGTCTACAAGACGACATATTTGCAAGAAAGATGATGATAAACGATGACCTGACAACATTGCGCTTGTTAATAATAATAATAATAATAATAATAATAATAATAGTAATAATCGCAAGAGTAGATGCTAGCCAGCGTCCAGCAGCAACTAGCACAGATTCCCAGTTACGACCGATTGTAACTGCACAGTGCAACCTGGCACGAGCAGGCGCAATACAACATCGTCTATCCCACTTAAATTATGCCAATTTTGACCAAAGTCGACCGTATAAAATAAATAAATAAATATATATATATATATATATATATATATATGTATGTATGTATATATATGTATACGAATATATAGTAAAGCAATAACAACGCCTGTATGGAAAATGTTGAAGGAAAATAAGAAAAGAGGTCAGCTCTAACATCCTAACATTTCTCTAACGTATCGTTTAAAATTTACAACAAATATTCACATGTCACACATGATGAATGACAGATATACACTTTTACTCATTCAAAATGCAAAAAATACCAACTACACACTTACACCTGATTGTTTTGTCAAGCTGCTTAAAAACTAATTATCATACAGCTAATTTCAGAATAGAAAATAAAAATCATCATCACAAAAGCGTGTGATAATGCTTATTTGGTAATAAAAAAAAAAAAAAAGCTAACCAGCAACTTTCGATTCGATTAATTTTCATTAATTTAATGTTTTCCTTTTTTTTTTCTTTAATTGCGAAAGAGATCTGAAAAAGTTGACACAATTAAATTAAAAAGCAGTGCAATTTTAGCAAATTCCAAGCGTGCTTGCTTGTCACACAAAACGCTCTTCCACCTGCTGAAAAAGCGGAGCAAGAAGTTCAAGCTACATTACCGCAGGCGCGTGTAGATGTGCAAATTTAGCCGATATTTTCTTTTGTTCAACAACACATGAACAACGTATAAAAATATTCAAACACAAAATACAAAATTCCATGTACTTGCTTTTGAAATTGCAAAACTACAATATCCCCCTGATTCAATTGAAAAATTGCCACAAGCACAAAATGCACAAGTGAAATGTTGATCAGTTCAGGCACTTTTCTTCGGGCTGCTCAAGTTTGACAATTCTCATGCAAATTTCAACATTCCGTTGTGAAGAAAAAAGTAGCAGTATCTGGATCCTTTATGAATGATCTTTTTTTTTCTTTTTGTACAAGTGATCACCAGAATTCAACAGTTGTAAAAATCCAAATATTGTAATTCCAAACTGAACAACCAAACGAAAAGTTCAACAGAAAAGAAAAATGTGCATATTGAAGAATTAATTTTGTTCACTTTATCAGAGAATCTATTTGAAAAGAAGCAAAAACCAAGATAGAAGGAGAGGGAGAGAAAGAAAATTGCAAATTGCAATTGTGAAATAATTGAAAAGGTGAGAAAGGTAAAATGTAAAGTGTCTTACTGGAAAATGGTCGAAAATGGCAAGAGATCGTTGCAAGTTTGCACAAATAAAGCAGCGGTGTAAGACATGAGGAGAAAAATTTTGAAATGAAGAAAGGATCAGAAAAAAAAACAATATTCCACTATCCTGCTGTGCAGAGAAAGAGAAAGAAAGAAAAACAGAGGGTGGTGGTAAACAAAATACGGAAGTCGTACGTGCCGAGATGTAAGCAAACAAGCAAGCAAGCAATAGAGAGATAGAGAGTTTTTGTTCAAAAGAGAAAGTGAAGAAGAAGAAGAAGAAGAAGAAGAAGAAGAGAAAGTGAACCAACTGGTCAGTCAATCAATGAAAACAAGTGGTGCTAGCCTGAAGAACTCCACAACCTTATAGATATTGTGCTTGATTCATTGATGAGAGAATTGGCAATGACCTCAAAGACCTCAGAAAGGGGCGGGATACAGTTGTTCTGCAAAGCTTACTGTTGTTGAATAAAGCTGTTCAATGAGGAGGAGGAACAGGAAGAGATGGTAGAAGTGGAGGAGGTGGTGGCTTGTTGGTGAGCAGTTGAATAGCCGGATAAGCCAGCAACAGCACTGGGATTAATCAAAGCAACGTCAGTGACGGTGAAGCTGCTGCGCCTGCGCAAGCCAGCCCTGCAAGCGCCATTATTACCGGAATCAGACCATGCTGAAGCAGCAGACCAAATCTTCGGTGTAAACAGTTGACAATAGGAAGTGGAGGAGGAGGAGGAGGAGGAGGAGGAGGAGGAGGAGGAGGAGGAGGAGGATTCTTTCGAAGGAGAAGCTTTCGGCTGAGCACCGTTTTGAACAAGCATCGTGGCAAGCTTCTCCTTGCGATTGAAATCTTTAAACCATCGACATGCCAGGATGTTGACAGCGAAACCAGAACAATGCAAATAATAATCGACAAGCTGATTATGCAAGAGTGCAGAACAGAGTAAGAGAAAAAGAGATACAGATAGTGACAGAGTTCCTAAACCGTTACGTGAGCACAAACGGATCCACCCTTCTTCTGTCGTCGACCTGACCGCGTCAGCACAGGCGCATAGTTTTAAGGTCAACACAATGCGGATGACCACCAACTGGACGCGGTGACAAAAAGGACACGAAATCGCGAATCGGCACGCGGTATATTTTGACAAGCCCGCTTGAACTACATTTCATACCAATGATCACACGCACACACACATACGTATACCTGTACGTATACGTGTGTACACGTATATATTCACTTACTTACATTTACACTTGTTCATTTGCACTTACTGATATGCTGAATAACAATAATAATAATAATAATAATAATAATAAGGTGGTAAAATTGCTAATGTATTATTAGCAGTTTTGGGATTTTTCTGTTTTTTTTTTTGAAATTTGAATGCTCACCTTTCTTTCAGAACAGCCAACTCGTCCGGCTGTTCCACCAACGACATGTCCAAGTCCAAGTAATTGCCATAATCAACTGGCGTAGCGTTTTGACAGGAAACGATCTGCATCGCGGCATCTTCAACCTGAAAAATTAAAATAAAAAAAAAAACAGTATAAAAGCATGAATGAAGGAAGGTCAGCTACGACAACATGTGAAAGAGAACAACAAGAGAAAAAAAATCCCCAACATCAATGAACAAATAAAATAAAATTGGAACAAATGAAACAAAGGTGAGGGTCGAATTTTTGAATTCTTCATAAGTGAAAAAAAAAACCCCTGCTGGTGCTGTTGGAACAAGAGAAAATTGAATAATTGATTGAATCAATGGACAACAAACAAACAGCCCATTGCTATCAGTGTCACTATGAAAGCAAAAATTAATTCATTCCATTTAGCAGAGAATACAAATACAACAATGCCACTACTTAGTGAATAGAAGCGTAATGCATCAAAAATAACACATCATCTATCATTATCTACATTAGAATTCCAAAGTCGAAATTTACAACTGACGAAAAGAAATTAGCATTATATTTTGCAGAGAAACAATAATTTTCGATAATATTCAAATGTGAAAATAATTTTTCAACTGATCACTGAACTCCACTTCAACTCCACAGATTACTGAAACTGATGATAAAAGAAAATTTCTTTTTTTTTTCCAACTCAGTCTTATGTTTTTAATCTGAATAAAATTTATATTACAAAAAAAAGAATTATTATACAGATTGTTTATTAAACAGGTCGTCGTTGTTGTTTGATAAATGGAAACGATTCGAAATTGGGAATTCTTTGAAATGGGTAAAAAAAAGTTGCCAAAGACCAAGCAAATATTTTCTACCTTTACTACATATGCATATATATATATGTGTGTGTGTGTGTGTGTGTGTGTGTGTGTGAAATAATTCAGCATTTTTTCATCTACTTTGAATTTAAGTAGGTACTATTTAAAAAAAAATAATAAGAAAACTTTCTTCTTCTTTTCTAAATACAACATAAAAAAAGTTTATATCAGATGATAGTGGTGGAATAAAATGAAAAATTTTTTTTAATTGAAACCAAATTAGGGTCACGGTTTTTTTTGATGGTGATCATCAAAAAGAGAAAATCGCTTTTTAAATGGTTATTGTCAAATGCTGGTTGCAAGTGGCAATGACAAACAGCATTCACCGTCGTCTAGTTTTGTGCAAACAAGAGAAAGCTTCAAAAAAAGAATTGCAAAAAAAGTAACCTAATCTGTGCATTTTTTGGCAATCGAGCTGGTTTAAATTTAAATTTGTTCATGCACTAGAGATCAGTGAAGAAGTGTTCTCTGCTCACATTCTGAGACCACAGTGATCACACAAGTGAAGAAAAGAAGCACAAACTTTTGTCAGAATTTTAACGTTCAAAAATGACAAAAATTCAATCTGTCATGATAAAATTACATTTCTCACTTATGAATTGAACACAAATTACGAATTATCTAATTGTTTTTTTTTTTTTGCTCAACCGTAAAACTAATTCTAAATCCAAGTTATTTTTAATTATAGTTAAATTATAAGCAATACAGCATCATGCCACTACAAGGTGTGTGTTGTATTGATCAGTTGAAGAAAATGAAAAGCAAACCTTCTTCATTCATCATTTCACCTACCACCATTGACGACATCAATACAAGAAGAGATGCTTCGAGCAAATTTCCGTCTGCATGTGCTACGTAAAAGCAAAAGAGATATGTGGTTGGTGGCTTTTATGCGCCGTGAGGGTTGAAAAATAATTTCTTCCTATCACCCTTGCCGCCTTCCTATATCAACTTCCGCTAATTGTAGCAAATAAATAATTAACTGAACTAGTCGGCTGGCTGCTTCAATTGAACTTAATAGAAGCAGATGTGGACAAGAAGAATTAAAAAGCTGGCAATATAAATAATTTTGCTCTGCACAAACTGGCCTATTCGACGTCACAAAGAGCCGATAAGTTTCCAATAAATTTCACATGGAAACCAAACGAGCTTCTTCCTTTATTTTCACTTCAAAAAAACAAAAAAATTGTTCAACAGCTTGCTCGCAATCATCCTCTGCCGCATGCTTGTTGTTGTCTTTTCTTTTCTTCATTTTTTAAGTTGTATGTCATAAATAAACAAAAGTTCATTTTTCATCTTTCTCAAATTTTCTTTGATTAAACTTGTCTTATGAATAATTATGACAATTACAATTATGCCTAGTGCCCTAGTGTAAAAGAAGAGATAAACACCAATCAATGAATGGAAAAAAGTCGAGAAAAATATCCACACGTAATCAACAATTTCAACAAACTTGCAGATGTAGAATTGTTTCAAAAAATATCTCATGTTAATGTTGCAAAAATGCTTTTCCTTCTTGCTGTTCTTTTCAAAAAATACAACGCATTTGCATAATAACAACGCTGTCTGGTTAAGAAAGATTTGAAAAGAAATTGTAAGAATTTCACATCCACTTGGGTAATTGTCATCAAAATGTTCAATCAATAGCACCGTGTGCGTATATGTGTGTGTGTGTGTGTGATGAAATTTTTACCGAGAAGAAAAATTGTAAAATTTCACACAAACTTCGTTCAAAACCACGTTCAAAATTAACACAACACTTGAAGAAAGCTAGATGTAGATTCAGAGACTGAGAGATTTGCAAAAGTGAGATCATCAGTGGATATTCTTTAACATATTGCTGCGAAATAATCCACAATCCACATCAGAACAAAGCTGACAAAGCAGAAACAACGCTGCTAGTTCCGGAAAATTCCTCCCCTCCCTCTTCCCTTTTGCTCGCCATTCCGCTGCTTTCAAACACCGCACTGCACTATCATCTGCTTGATTAAAATCTAGAATAAATTCAATCAATTTAGCCAGCTGGAAAAATGAAAAATTTTCAAATCCATCGTTTCCACTGACGACTGATTATTATTTTCCAAAGATGATTAATTCGCTTATATATTGATGACAAAGCAACTGACATAAGCTTTGCTCTCTGCACGTAATCTGAAATTGAATTAACTGTTGTTGTTGTTGGTGGTGGTGCTCTTTCTCGATCCGTATCAATCAGCTCTCAGCTACTACAAACTGCAGAACTAACTCTCTAGCCGACGCCCATTCGACAACCGTTGAAACTTTTTTATATTCCTTGTAACAAAGTTTTCACATTATATAACCAGAAAAAAAAAGAAGAAAAGAAAAAATTCCAATATTCAACACATTTGAAAAGCCATCTTTGACACAATTTCAAAGCAATTCAAGCGAACCTAAAACCGGGCCGGCCATTTTTAAAAAGAGCTTGACGATGAAAATCAGAAACTGGCATAAACAATTTGACCCAATCCCACGCGTGGAGAGGTCGAAAAATACCTTGGCACCCCACCAACACGTATTATAATAAAAAAAAAAAAATACACCTGAATACCACAGATACACAATTTTAAAATTGTTCGTTGCAAACAATTAATTTTCTCAACAGAAAAATCCTTTGCTCAAAAAGAAAAAAAAAAAAATATTTCACACAACGTAACAACACTTGCTATCATCATCACAATCCCCCTCTCCCTCCCCCTCACCCCTGTGTATCCTGCCCGCCCCTTATCGTCAGTTCTCTTTTTGTATGGTGCAGCGTAAATTTTGCAGATTTTCTTTTTTTTTTTTTGGAAAAATTGCCTGCCAAAGGAACAATATTCGTCGCTTCCTGTTTGTTCAAGAAGCACACACACTTTGCCTAACAATGCAAGCGTCCCGATGAAGAGAGCAAACAAAGCAGTAGTAGTAGCAGCAGCAGCAGCAGCAGCAGCAGCAGCAGCATGTTTGCCACTAGTAGCTCACAACTGTTCCGTTGAACCAGTGGCAATGAAAGGAAGGGGGGAGGGGAAATTTTTTTTTGTTCTACTCATACAACACATCTTAAGCAAAGATGCTTTCTCTGGTCCTTCCTGAACATGTTCGGTTACCTTGTGCGGTGCGTTGAGCAGACGAAGCACGGACGGCAGTTGTTCCAACAGAGTCGTCTGCAAGCTGAAGCAAAAACTGCGACCAAGAGCTGGTTCCAAGCATGACGCTGCCGTGGCAAATGGATCCTTGTCGTTCAGATATTGCACTCTGACTGTCAAATGATCTTCTTCATCGTCGTCGTCGTCGTCGTCGTCGTCGTCACAGTTGCGTCGCAATGGTTGCCGTTGCATCACTGTCTTGGGTTGTTAATTTGGGCTTGAGCGAGCGGTCAACGCTGACTGACTGAACAATAATACTAGTATATAATACAGCCGTGACGACGCGCGTCCGTCACCTGAAAAACTGCCCAGTGTCCAAAAATACAGTAGTGGTCACGCTGCGCAGATGTCAAGCGGTCGCGACCGCAGCAACCTTTATGCAAAGGTCAAACTGCCGGCAGGGGCTGCTGTAAATGAGACGCGTTTGGATGGAAATATTCCTCTCCTCTCCTCTCACTCAGCTGATGACTGAACACACCAACCGACGAACCAACCAACGATGGCTTCTTCGGATCACACAAACTAGCTTCGTGTTTCTTTGCAACGTTTTGCGCTCGAGGCAAAACAGCTGTCACTTATTTTAGACGCAGAAGAGAAACTGCCAGCAGCGGCAGCAGCAGCAATAGTAATAGAAGTAGTATTAGTAGTAGCAGTAGTAGTAGTAGAAAGCAACAAAATGCTGATTACGCGCACGCCTGTCTGCCTGCCTGCCTGCCTGCCTGCCTGCCTGCCTGCTTTGCACAACAAGCCAACAGCACCACAGATAGCAGCAACAAGCAGTTGGCTAGTCGGCCTGCTAACCCGACGCTCAATAGCTGCAACTTTGTTACCAATGAGCAACAATAAAGCAACCTTCAGGACTAGCAGCTTCGGGGAAAAAAAATTGAAAAACCAACCAAAGTGTCAGCCGCTCCACCAGATGGCACCGTGGGAAATGAACGCCCAACGGTCAGCACTTGGACGTCCACTTCATCGTTGCATTCTCAATTATTTTACAGTAGTCATTTAAAAAATCAAGTACAACAAAAGAAAGTTACAACGGCTCCTTTTACGCATTCATTCATCATCGGTGACAGTGAAAATTCAATGCACAATGTTTTCGACAGTTTTTACAAGACAAAATGATCTCCTATTTGCCAAAATTCCACACTTGCATCCAGTCTAAATTGTAGACGAATTGTTTGGGAAAAAAAGTGCCTCTAAATCAGTTCATAGTAGAAAACTGTACTTCTTTTGTTATCTATCAATACCGTTTTGATTCACATTTGAAAAATAATAAGTGCAATGACCAAACTGGAGATTGCTCTATCTATAACATGACAAACTGTTCAATGTTTGACTAGATTTTAACGCGCCTGATTACCCTTCTATATCATATTTAATGCAAAATTAAGGTACCGGTTTGAATTAATTTTCACTTTCAATAGCCAATTTTACAAAATAAAGATACATCAATAAATGGAATACATATATATATATATATATATATATATATATACAGCCCATAAATTCTTTCAACTGTTAAACATATCACATTATCACAAAATGACAAGAGAAAAAAAATAGCAAATGAATCAAATTCAGTCAAAACGTATTTTTCACTTTAATGTTGACTTGAAATTGCACAATGCTTGTGTGCAACAAGAAAAGAGAAAAGAAGAAATATTTATTGTGGAAAGAATGAAAATGAATAATGCCATTCAGTAGCGGCGACAGTGACGCCTTTTTATTATTGATGGTAAAATTTTTGCAAATTGCATCATTTGATGCACTTGGAAAACAAAGTCATGCGTGATAAATAATTCACTCTCACGCTGCTTTTAATACTTTATTGCACTTTCAATAAGAATATATAAGCGAAGCTGTTTGCCACAATTTTCAGCTTGTGCAAAATAAATTGCAAAAAGTCTTCAAACTAATAATTATAAATTCCCTCCCCTCCCATCTACACAACAGCACAGGCAGACTGTCATTTTTCCAAATATGCACCAAAAAACTTCGCTTCTAGATTATTATTTTTTTAATCTTAAACACTGTACATATTTAAATTTAAATCAGATGCCATTTCATTGTCAGCTGATGCCAAATAGCATTAGCGAATTGAAATTCAATTCAAAAATTGTAATGACAAACATTGACTGATAAGAACGCAGATGTTGATAATTTTAAAATGTATTTTCTTTGATGTAATTTCCCTTTGTTTCCTACACATATATATGCTGTTTCTATGGTAAAATTCAAACTTGTGGAGATCATTTAAAAAAAAAAAAGCAAGAGTACAAGAACAAGCCTAACAAGTGTGCATATAACATAAAATAATAGATATTGACAGCTGCGTGACAATATGATTTACTTTAAATTTGAATTTACTTCAATTTAAAAAAGAAAAACGCTGTTCTCTATTGTTGGAAAATTTTGACGCAAACTACCGGTCCGGAAAACAGAGGGAAGTAGCCTCGTGCAAAACAACAACAAACGTAACATTTGACAAAAAGCTTGCTACATGAGCAGAATACAAGTCTTACACAATTCACAAACAGGATCCCACCCGCAACTGCTGTCCTTACTTTTAAGCACTGCTGTGCAACTGGTTATTTTCATTCCTTATTCCGTCAAGACACTGCGAACTGATTGCACCTCAAAATATGCAAAAATCCAACTATGCCAACAAGCATCAAATGGAAAATGGCCTGAAATTTGAAGTTACTGTTTTCAGTATTTGTTTTCAAATATAAAATATGCAAATATTTTGTCGAACATGTTTTCGCGATCAATTTGACGAACAGCACAGAACACAATATATAATGAACCGTCTCAATACAACAAAGCAGCGAAAAAGCTGCTGCATATTTGACAATTCACAATCACGTGCCTGGTATATTAATAATAAAAGCAACTTGCTATTATTTTTTTTTTTTTTACTAAAAGTGGCGGCATCATTTCATGTGAAAATATAGGCTTGTTTTCAAAGAGAATACTTCTCAACACAAAAGCCCGTTTATGCTCTGAATCATTGGCTATAAAAATGAACAATCATTTTGTATAGATTGTTGGAAACTTTGTCAAGCAGTTAATTGCCAGTTCAACAATAAAATTACAATCACGTTCACACAACAACTAAATTAGCCATTTTCACAAACAAACAAATTCTGAATGTCATTTCAATTAGCTGTTTGTTCATCGAATGTGCAAATACACTTTTCTCAAACAAACTTTTCTACACTCTTGTAGTGGATGAAGAAAAGAAAAACCCAACACAATATCGTCACTACTTAAAGAAAGCATTTTGCTTGTTTACGAGTTATTTTTTGAAAAAAAAATCTTTTTTCTTTTTGAAAATAACAAATTTTGTAAAAATGCGGAAAAGTGCAACAAAATAACAACAAATACAATGTCACTTACCTTGTTTTTTGGAGTTGCTCTGTTTTGTAGCCGACTGGTGTTGGAAGGCAGATTAGTCCATTTCGATGCTGGCTTTGTTTTGTCGGCAAAATCGTAATTGAACGTAATTTTACTACAAGGACTGAACAATTCCAAAAGTTGCTGCAAATCTTTCCTGCTGTAAAAGACAACATCCGCGTCAACAGCATCGCCATAAGTGTAAATCTTTCTCGGCGACCACCTCACAGCACCTCTGGGTTGGGCATTTTGTTGTCCACGTTGGCGGATATCGTTCGCACAATTGCCGAGAAAAACTTCGAATTGATCGAAAGTTTTGATCCGATTTTTCAAACCAAGAAGTTCATCAATGTCACGCAACGAACTGATCAGGCGATTGTTACGACGATGCGATTTCGCTTTAGGACGTTTCCATTTGAACGCTTTTGCCAGAGGCAATTTCGGTAAAGTCCCCACTTGAGCTTGCTGTTTGACACCAGATCCTCGAATGCCGACAAGTTGAGCATAATTTGGCTGCTTGGTCTGCCTAAGAGCTGCTTCATCTTTCACGGGCGTGCTGTGAATTTTCACATCAGAAGCACTGCCCTGATCGACCATTTCACCACGTTTGATTGATGATTTTTGCACTTGGGCTACTTGAGCCACGGGTTTTTGCTTGCCCACAGCAACCATCTGCTTGGGTTGGGCAGTGGCAGAAACGGAACTGCATCCAGCGGTTGTTCGTTTCGAAGCTATTGTAGATTGTTCCAACTGTGCTGTCGATTCAGACGGTCTTTGTTTTCCAACTTCCACAGAAGCAACAGCAGTCGGCTGCTTCGCTTGTTCCACTGCTTTAGCGTGACCATCAACTGCCGTTAATGGTGAAACTTCTGCTTCTTTTGCCTTACCAATGTTAGCTTTTGCAGCTTCTGCAGCTTTCAACTCTTGCCTTTTACGATTCAACGCTTCCTTGGATCTTTCCAATTCTTGATTGGCCATAGCCTCTTGCTTTTCCTTGTGAAAAAATGGCGAGGCAACTTTCTGAGGTTGCCTTGTTGTTGTTCTTGTTGTTGTGGACTTGCGAGTGTCTGTTGGAACTGATTTCGGTGATTCAAGCGATTTAGCCTCGCAATTTTCCGCAATTTCTGACGTAGAACTTGGAACCGCTCGAAATGTTCTGCTCTTGTCAGAAGAGATGCTCTGATTTTTGTCTAATTTCGACTGTTTCAACTGTTCACATTGTTCAGAGGCTTTCTGGCGTAAATTTGTCGCCTCGCTCATCAAAGAACGGGTTACTTCACTCTGAGCTGCAAGCTTGCGGCTCGAGGTCCCTTCACCAATACCACGACTCAGACTTTTCGCTTGCTCGGAAAACTGACTAGCACCTTGGTGCATTTTACGGCGCAACTCTTCCAATTGCTGCTCAAAACTGGGCTCTTCTGATTCCGGTGTCTGCTTGGACACCGGGGCTGTGCTGACACTTGGCAACAGTGGCGCCGGAGAGCCGTCTTTGAACTTCTCACTCATCCGTTCAATCATCAGTGATTTTTTTCTGCTAGCCTGCGACCGTTGTTCACCAACATCTGCAGCAGTTGTGGATGAAATTCGACTGTCTCGACGTTCCGAGCGTCGAATGATGGGCTGTATTGCCAAGATGGCTGTGTTCAGTGGCTGCTTCGGCACCACGGACAGACGTGCCAGAGCCAGTGACGGTTTCTTCGGTTTGTACAACTCTGGGAAGACGAATTTGATTTCGTGCTGGCAAACTGAAGCACGCCGAAGGTTCAACTTCAAATCGGCAAAGTGAAATTGAATTTTTGGCGCCACACGGGCCACCTCCGCAACGCCTTTGGCAACACGCCGGATGGCCATGCAAACGGATGGACGGCGCCATTCGTACCTGTCAGCCCAATGACTAGGCCATCGCTCTTCTATCTGTTTAGCATACTGCAGCTTTTGATCAATTTGTGCTAAACTTATTTTTGGCTCTTCACTTTTTGAGCAGTTTACAGTGGCCATTTCAGAAACTCGTTCAGGTCCATCGTCATATTTCTCTGCAATTCCAACTCTAGGCTGGCAGGTTTGCGTTAATAATGCTCGATCACTTTGCAGTTCGCCTACAGATGCTATGTGCAATGCTGGCGGTTGTTCGTAGCTGAAACTGGCCGGCGCTTCATTGTCATTCATGTGTGATTTATCTGCATACTGAATCAACATCTTAGATTCGTCCTCAACTGTGCTCGGTACGGATGAAGCAGTTTTGCTGCACTGTTTCAACTCGGCATGGTTGTCATTACTATTGATTGGAGAAGTTCGCGTAGAAACAGCTAAATCTTCGTCGTCCGTTGTAAGACCCGTTGTTTCTGGATGCTCACCTTGCAACGTCCAAAACTGATCACTGTAATCCGATGAAGTCAACGCACTTTTCATAGCCATATCGTCGTCACTGTATTCATGATCACTCAGATCTTCATATTCGGATACTTCCTCTTCATCACCTTCTGCCTCTTCTTCCGCTTCATCTTCATCTGTGCACTCACTGTAATCAAGTGTGATGCTAAACACAGGCGCTGGTTGAGCTAGATGCGGCTCTACCCGACCTCGTTCTTCAGGCTGCTCGTGTTTTAGCATAAAAATGGGATACTTCTTATCTCGGCTGTCCAAGCTCGTCTCGTAATCTGAGTCATAGTCTGAGGATGAAAACCCTGCATAACTGGAATTAGATGGTGACAACGAAAGCATCTGCACTTGACTGATGCGTCGGACGGGTGTCGGCATTTCGTCATCAGTAGTGTCTTCAGATTCACTGGCTGTTGGAACTGATGCTACTTTCAAATGGTCTGCATCGTCCGCATTTTGTTTCTGATGCATCTGCTCTTTGTCCTCCGCTAATTGGATGTCAATTTTCGGCACTGCTGTACTTTCATCGTAATCACAGAACTGTCGCCACGCGTTGGAAGCATCGCTCGCAGATGTGTTTTCTACTTCTTCATCCGCTGACATGTTGTAATCACAAAACTGCTGCCATGGAGGTAAAGTGGAAGTGGAGGATTTTTCACTGTCTTCTACCTCCAACTTTTCACGCTGCTCATCCTCTTCAGCTTGAGAAACGGAGTAGTCACAAAACTGATTCCAAACAGATGGATCGTAAGTGGAAAGATTCTGTGTGCCGTCGTTTTTGCTTTTTTCAGATGTTTTCTCTTCATCATCTTCGTCTTCGTCGTCATCTCCTTCTTGTGATAAACCGTAATCGCAAAACTGTTCCCAAGGAGGGGCTACATATGTGTTATCAGCAGAAATATCGGCTGTATTTTTTGCTGATTCTGCAGATTCTTCTTCATCTTCTAATACACAAAGATGATAAAAGTGATTCACATTTTCGTCACCTTTTCCAGATTCATCATTATCAACTTTTTCATCATCACTTTCTGTTGCGTATTCATAGTCGCAAAACTGTTGCCAAGGTGGTGTAGCGTGTGATAATCCACTTTCATACGAAGCACTTTCAGAATACTTTACACTATCAGCATCATTTGCTTCTTCACTTTTGTTCAGATCTGAACCGTGCGATGCCGCTGAGTTGTAACTTGCTTGACTCGGATCATCAGCATCTTTTGATATCAACTCAATACCAATAGTTTGATCAAAATGATAATCCTCTTCTTCTTCTTCCTCACTAGATAAACGAGCTTTCTTTTCAGAACTGCTATTCTCACAACTAGATGAAGACGATGTCTCTTTGACAGAATTTGTCTCTCTACATTCTGACGGATCTGTATGCAACTTTTCAGATGATTCGTGATCAGTATGTTTGAATGTTGACTCTTGTGCAACATTTCCTCGAGTATTGCTTGTCGTTTGAGAAGAAGACGTCTCGTTTTCTGAAGTTAACCTCGTCGTCTTCACTGATTCCGCACTAGGAGACTGTCTTGACCAAACAGGAGGGGATAAATCAGCATGATGCGTATTCCAAACAGAACGAGTAGGAGTCAGTCGGTTACCATAATGAGAAGGTGAGTAACTGCCAACATTACGATTATTTGATGAAGTAGAATGCAACGAATATGTTGATTTTCGTGGATTATATTCATTATATCTTAAAGATGAAGCTTCATTTTACATTCGAATAACTGTGTAATGTATATCAAAATAAAATAAAATAAAATAACAGAAAATTATTTAAAATAATGTACTTTTTATAATTCGATTTCATAAATACTTACACAAATACATATGCTTGTATGTATTGTCATTAGTTTGATTTAAAATTTAAAAAAACCCTTACTTGTCACGAATGTTTTCAAAGCTGTAGTTGTATTTTTTTTGACTGGCAATTGGTGTGCTTGCAAGTAAATTTCCATATGAACTGTGCAGATAATTGGAGCTGAAACCTGGATCCAAATTACTATAGCCAGCTGAAGAGCGACGGGATGGAATACTCGTTGTCAAAGAATCACCCAAAAAACGGCTTGAATCATAATCTCTTGAAATGCCATGATCGCTAAGCTACAAAGACAATTTTGATTTATTTATTCACAACAAACGGTGAATAAAACTGCACTTACGTAATGATAACGCGGTGATTCATTGTATCCATAAAACTTTCTTGGTAACGAATTATAGTCCTGCAAATGCATCTTTTGTGAATGTTCTGTTCTGTTTCAATTACAATTTAAAGAATAATTTTTTTTTTAACTTAGATAACAAAAAGTAAATTAAAGTAAAGCTTTCGAGCTACTCTTATGAATATGCATTTCTACTGATTGTGTTGGATGAAAATTTGCACTGCATCTAAATTTTTACATAAACAAATGACTGATGTTCAACTGCTATCATATTTTTTAATAAAGTTTCAAATCATACCATAAACAAGATGACATGAACAATAAATAAGAAAACAAAACCAACAGCCATTGCATAGGAGTAAGTTACTGAAATTGAAACTGGAAAAATTAGTAAAATGACGTTATTGCTTCTAATTCTTTATTTTATTATTAAGCATTTGCTTTTTTTTCTAAAATAAACATGCGTTCATTTAAATAGCTACGCAAAAAAAAATCAAGCTCAAATATTCAAGCTATTTTAATCTTTCTGGAATGGACGCTTCTAGAACTGAACTGAACTAGCACCATTGAGCAACTAACGTAATGGCCTTATTCAATAAGCAAACAACAAAAATTATGCAACACTAAACTGAACTGCCCTAGTGACAAACAAGCATATTTGTTCGAACAAAAATCAACTGCTTATTATAATTATAATAATAATTATAATAATAATAATTATTATTATTATTATTGATGATGACTGAAGATGAAATTTGCCTATTACACACAATTTTGCAATTCAATATAGCTAGTTGTAATTGAGGCAAAAAACAACCAAAAAAGGCAAAATATTGTTTGACTTTTTGGTCTGAAGCAACGTGAAATAAAATCAACATTCCAACCAAAGACTATGCGACGACTTGCAGCTTTCATGAAAGCAAGTGCTTGACAACATTTTTCAGTGTAGTTTGGAAAATTTGCACTCTAGATTTAAATTCACACAAATGAAAACCAAAAATCTGATACTGATCACACCAAAGAGTCTGGTCAATCAAAATACGCTAATGATGATAATATGCTATAGCAAAAAGTAATCACCTCCACTTGAACAAAGAATTAGCAGTTGAAAGTCACTGCACTTATACTAAATTATTATATTATTAGCTTGCATAAAAATTAAATGTAAAATTCAAACTCACAAATCAATGATCATCACTTGTACTAGATAGATAATAATATTTTTAAAGTAATCATTTTAAGATTGGAAAGTTTATTTTTTAAATTAATTTCCAAATTAATAAAGTTCAAAAATATTTTTGAACATTTATTATAGTTCAAATAAAAAGTCATGAAAAAAGTGACATTGAATGAATTAAATTGATACTTTTCAAATTTTAAATGTTAGAGAAAAAGTTGAAAAACTATCAATAAAATTGAACGTCAACAGTATTGATTGCAAAGAACTTTTTTCTTATTCAACAATTTGAAAATATCAACAGATATATATATATATATATATATACATATGTACATATACATATTCAGCGGTTTGGAAAAAGCAAAAGCCCCAGGATATGATCGATTGCCACCAAGTAGCACATGACACTTAGTCAGATGACACGAGCACATTAAGTTGAAGCAGTCAATTGACGTTTAAAGTAAGTGGAAAACATAATAATTTTAAGTAGTTTATGCGAAACATCGATAAAATCTACCCTAGTAACTTTAATAATTTATAAATAAATAATTTTATATTTTTTAATAACAGATCATATTATAATGAATTCTGGTGTTTCATTCTTAACACGTGTTGTTTGATTTCTTCGAGTGCGAATAAAATATTATCTTTTTTTTAAAATAAAAATTTGCAAATATGAAATGCCAAAATTAAATAATACTTTAAAACAAAAACAAAAAAAAAAAAGAAACAAGCATGTTGAGATTGATGCTAATATCATCGAAAAACTGCGTGCGTAACGGTATGAAGAATATGTCTTCTTAATCCACTGATTGAATTGCCCTGCCAACGCACCAGCTGTGCCGGAAATGGAGGTGATCAAGGCACACTTCTCAACATCTGACAGAAATTTCCACTCCACTCGATGAACAACATCAGATGAACGAACAATTTGTCAGCTGACGTATACAGAAACTAAATCTGTTTTATCAGATTGATCTTTTTTTCAAGTAAAACAATTTCCACAAGATTACAATGACGCAACTGACAATCTGAGGATTTATAATTATTAACAAATCATTTTTTTTAAAAAGTACGTACTTTTTTTTGGAAATAAAAAAAACCACATGTAAGCATTTCTTCAATGCCAGATTTATTTACCGACTAAAGTACAGAGCATTCTGTGTTGTAATGTGATGCAATTGCAATTGAAGAAAATTATTCAATAAAACAACATATGGCTAGTCTTAAGCAGTTAAACATGCGTGTAATAATAGTGTTTGCAAAAAAAAAGTCTCTCAAACTTTTTGAAAACTAATTATATATATAAAATATGCATACTTCAATGATGTGAAATTACCTCCAATATCACGAAAGAGATTCTCTTTTAACGTATAAAAAGAACAATTCATCAAATACTTTATAACTTCTCTCAGCTGTCTCTCAAAACACAAAATTGCCATCATTTCAACGCATTTATTGCTCGCATGTATAGCTTCTAAACCATCTGCTAGTGGTGATTTAACTGCAGCATTTAAATGAAAAAATTGCTTTACAAGCAATTTTTCTTCGCCCAAAGCCTTTCTGTTATAAAATTAAACCAATTCCCAGTTATGAAACAAGACATTTATACTTGCAAAAGATAGAAACGAAAAAAAAATAGATAATTAAACTTCATTTACATGTTGAATAAGTGTTTGTAGGTAATTTTCAAAAATTTACACCCACAACATTAAATGAAACATCACGAACACTATATGCAAGTCGATGTTTTTTTTTTTTTGGAAAATCTGGAATATCAAAATTATAGTTGCATAATTATTATTTTTCACAATTTTGGCTGCACATGAAAAAGAAAAACCCAAAACAACAACACTGTTGCAAATTAAGACGTCAATTACAAGTATGCTGCTTGCATGTCAATATGGATATATTATATAGAGGCGAGCATTAATTACTGATTGTGATAGGTGAGCATTAATTCAACTGCAGTGTAAATATTTTTTTGGTTAAAAATAATAATATTGAAAAGAAAACACTGAATGGCATTGCTTTATGAGTGAGTGAATAATCTGTAAAGGATTTCAAAATGAAAGCAGCAAATAAGTGTAATTTTCTGGCGCAATTGGAAGGCGGCTGTTAATGCAAGTTAATAATTTACGTCTAGAAATTGAATGAGAAAAAAGAAAAGAAAAGACAGATGGAAAAGTAGCAACGCAGCAAAGCAAAAATGTATAAGAAAAGATAAAGTGAAGAGGAGGAGGTGGAAGAGGAGGAGGAGGAGGAGTAGGAGAAAGAAAGCAAAAGAGAGCAAAACAGAGAAAGAGAGAAAGAGAGAGAGAGAGAGAGAGAGAGAGAGAGAGATGGAATGAAATAACAACCATAGTAAAAACAATCTAAGCAATAATTTTTTGAAATTAAAATAAAATTATGAAGAAATTATTTATCAAACAATGCTTAATCTTAAATTTTTTGAAAGCTAGCCAATGGAAAGAATTAAAAATGAAAAGAAAAGGTCAAAAACATTTTCCAACAACTTCCACCAATTGAAGAATGATGAATAATATAAAAGCACAACAAATAAATAAAATTATCATTATAATATGAAAATTATTAAATAAATCTTATTCTTACTGTAGTTCCAAAGCGGGACATGTTCAAGTTGGATGTGAAAGCATAATCTCCACTAAGGTATATTGAAAAGTAAATTCCGTGAACTTCTGCAGGTCGGCCGAGACAGATTCGCGTCTAAATAGATGAAGCTTCGCCGGTGAAATTGATCAGCCACGTCGTGCCGGCTAGCTGCAAGCGAGTAGAAGCGAACGCATCAGAGCGGCGCCGGTGGTTGCAGGTTGCCTGCCTTTCAGCGGTTTGACGTGACAGGCGGCTTTTTGTTGCCTCATTTTCGCTGCATCACTGGCAATATATAAGCATCTCTAGATGAAACCCTTTTTTAGATTTAAAACAATTCAAACCACCATTCAAACACCACTGTTCAAACACACGACGAACAAATAAATAGGTTGATGTACAAAATTAAAAGCAAAAAAGTATATTTCTTATCAACAATTTATGATAATCAGTTATTAAATAAATTTGAATAGTAAACAGCAAAGGAAAGACGTACCACTTGAACAACAATACTCATTTTCAGACTACACTGCATTTTTGATAATGAAGAAATTTTTAAAAAAACAAAATGTATTTTTTTTTAAATTATAATCAAAAAATATAAGTTTAAATTGAGCATTAGAAATTTGAATTTCAATTGTTGCCAAATTCTAAGCAAATTTCAAAGAAGAAGAAAGCATTTGCAATGAAAATTCATCCCAAACTAATTACTTTCATTCAATTCTGCCGCTTCACGCCGGATGCTGTGGTTCTTCCAGCTATTCAACGAATTTCTTTTTGTAATCATTTTTAATTTTATTAACAAAAAATGTATTTATTATTATACAAAAAAGAGAAAGTAATTTTTCACATCTAACGCAAAAAGTAAAACCATTCTACATACAATCACAGATCATTCGGATTTACTGTATTTTTCAACCAATGGTTCTGATTTTGAAGAACAAAAAAAATCAAATACGGTTCTTTGAAATTGTACTCGAAATGTGTACCCTCTAATACAGTACAATTTTTGTAAACTGAAATAATATCTTTTTTTAAAGTATAAAATAAAAAATATTAAATTTAATGACAGTTATTGTAGTGAATTAAATTTTATTTTTGAATCAATATTTTAAAACTGAATACAAACTAAAATTTTGTTTACCATGCACATGTTTTTAGTACATGTAGGAAGTTCAACTGTAAGGTATAAAAATTAAAATTATTTAATTTTTAAATTATTTTTTCAAAAATAAATCAATTCAATATAATTTTTGTTGTGCTTTTGTAGTAAGCATTTTGATTAGTAAGCATTTTTACTTTTAATTTAAACAGCAACAAGTACTTGAGAAAATTTTACAGCATTGATGTCCAAATAAAATTCTGAAAAATTACACAGCACAACTGTTTAATTTTCAGATTACATCCGCAGTTTTAAATAACACCTTTGTACTATTATTGTATACTGTAAAAGTAAAAGTTAATTTAAAAATTATATTGTTGGACATTGATTGATTGCAACACTGAAACTGCTAGTTTTTCCAGTCATAGCCATGGAGCTCATATTGAAAATGATTTACAGTTAATTGAGATATTTTTTCAATAGTTTTATTATTTTTATTTGACAATTTAAACTAAAGTGCAATATTTATTTAAAAAAATTTTTTTTTATTAGTGAAGACAAAAAAATTAGTATGCATGGCAAGTGTATTTATTTTTCATGTGCAAGAAATTATTAAAAATCAAAATCTGATGCAATTAACGACTAAGCGAAATCCGTGACGTCAACGGTGGCTACGGTAAACGGTCCCAGAAGAGAAAAGTGCAGATTGCATTCAATCCGGACAGCCTAGTATTGCAATCAGTGATATCATATATCATCATTCGCATTTCTGATGTTATAAAATATCAATATAACGACGCGGTTTGTTATTTGCATAACGAGAAGGTCTTTTCAAAGCAACTTTTTTCAGTACTGATTATTATCGCATGATGCATGCAAATAATTCATAACGTGCTTTATGAACGTTAAAAAAAAAAAAAAAAAAAAAAAATGCAAAAACGTTTAACTTTATCTCTGCCAACTCTTTCAATTGCATAACTGCAACTGAATAAAATTTTTCATTTATTTTAAACGTTTCATTTTTTATCATTTTATATACAAATATTTTGTGCTTATATTCGTCGAACAATTTAACAACCGGAGAAATTTCATTGACGATGTGACTTCAGCATTCGTCGAGAACAGAACAGCATTTTCGTCTTCTTTTTCACCGTAGCAAAATCACGTGCTTCTTTTTTCAACACAGCAACTGCAAAGTTTGCGATGGTATTTCTGTTCAACAGAAAAAATTGTGTTGCTGTGATTCACTGGTTCTTTCTTCCATAATCAAAATTGCAAAAGAGATGATTCACCAAAAGGCAAACTATAATCCACTTTGAATAAATGACAAAACAAGACGCACTGGATCCACAGATACCTATGTATATGTAAAAGAAAAAGAGCTAATATATGCTATTTTTATACGCAGTTATAAGTATCAAAATTTTACCACTAGGCCTGAAAGTGATATACTGCTTATTTTCTTGTTCAGACATCAAAGTCCGACGACACGAATGACGGTTCACCGTCGACATGTTCACTACGTTGTCTTTGTTATGAGAATACACCTTGAATAAGTTCTTTTTCTAATAATTATTTATTATTGAACAGATTTGTATCAATTACCGCACAGCTTGTTTGACCCGTTGTTGTCTCTTTCAAGACCAAGTACGTGATATCACTCTGTTCCCAGTGTCCAAGACAGTCATACTTTTCTGAAGTGTATTCAATTTATAAAAAAGAGAAGAACCGTTGAAACTGTTTTACTTACTGGAATGTTGTTCATCACATTTCATATCAATTTCCAACTTGTGCTCTTCAGTGCATCCGAATGAAACAATCGATTCTTGCTCATCACATCCCTCGACCCTGTATAAGCCTTGATTGGGACACTTTTGCTTTACTTGGTCAGTGTCTAAATAATTTCATTGAAATTCACTTTTTGAATTGCAAAATCAATAACAGTATCATTAATTAGTTCAAGTTACAATTTGTTCACAATCAAGCAGACGCGGTACAGTATAATTTTGCTTATACACTTATCTTTACAGCGTTGAAGCTGTGATTATTTGTAAATAAGAACATTGATGACAATATTCTGCTCGACATACTTATGAGCGTTTCAAATGGTATCCTCTTCTGTGAGAAGTAATGTTCATTGCAAGCTTGAAAAGCTGTTGGCGCCATATACCCTCTCATTATTTCGATGATCACTGAATTCCTCTTGTAAATTTTCATGCACTGGTAACCATGTTCACTGAAATTTTTTGCAAACTTTTAGCAAACAATTCATGCACAACAACTGCCACATTTCACTTCAATATAACTTACTTCAAGTGAACAAAATTTTCAATTTTATTTAAAACTACTTTTAATTATTACCAACCAGTTTTCATAATGTAAAGTTCAAACAACATCACTAAAATTCTGTTCCAATATTTTACCTAGTATTTCTGTACTAGGATAAAAGTTATTCTACAGTATATTTTTTTGCATTTTATAACGTAAAAACTGTTCATTGCTTACCAATCATTGATCGAGTAAAGAACAAACTGATCCATGATTCCGTAATTTTCCGTTTCTATGCATAAGCTGCGAGTCAAGTTGAAATCGTTCTCATCTTGAGCAACCATTTCATTGGTGTAAAATTTATAAAAAACATCATCAGTCAATGACTGCCAGATCTTTTTAGCGTCAACTTGACCACGTTTGTGCACCAGCCAGTGAGGAAAAATACACTGAGCAGCCGGATTGCTTTCTACATTTGCAGTGTACAGTTAATAAAAATGATCAACAGAAAAAAAAAAAATTCCACAATTATACCAATTTTTATATCTAAACGTATGACAGCATTTTCCATATCTGTAAGTTCCATGCAACCTGAATCTGCAGATATGCCTAATTGCCCGCCGTGAGATTTCATGTCATAAATCTGAAATCGCAGTTCACAGCCGCAAGAAATTTCCATACTGAAAATGCTGAAAGCACTTACAAAGCACCGGAAATTTTCAGAATCCAAATAAGCAGATTTTCCCAGCAATTTACCGGCAAAGTAATTATGACCTTCATTGTTCCATGAGCCCAGGCATTCAATGTCTTCAACTTTACTGTCGCTGACATACGACTCAGGACATGCAGCATAGAAAAAACGAAGCTTTGACTCGGACGCACAAGTTACGCCTGTAGAATAGTGCGTGCTGCATACACTTTTATAAGTCATATAAGTGAAATTTATGGGCTCGTTGATTGGACACGCTTCGGGTCGAGCATTCACTGAAATAAAACAGAAATAAAAATAGCATTTTTAAGCAACTCTCACCCTGTTGCGTCATTCATACATCTGAACATGGTAATCAGAGGACTGTCACCGAGAAGACGACCGCAAACTTCTTCTAAGGATCCTTCCATTCCACACGGAGCTTAAATTCATAAAAGCATTCGCATAAAACGACGAATCCAATTCAATTAATATAAAGATTAGTTTTGCTAAGTGTTCAGCAAATAAAACTTTACTCAGTCAAATTAAAATCAGTCAAGTAAATTGAAATTCAACCCAACCCCAAGCATTAAACAACTGCTGCTAGTCAGTTTTCAGCAAAATTTCACAAATTCACTTTAACAATAACCCCTCAAATTGCTTTAGAAGTTGAGAAACCAATTTGAAAAATGAAAAGTAGTAAATTACATGATAAAAATAATTGAAAATAAAACCTCCTGGTACGTGAAAATTTATTCGATTAATTTGACAGTTTCAATGGCTTACAATAGAATAGCAATGGGCTTTGAAAAGGCCGCCTACTAAAGAAGCCTGTCAATAGAACAAAGCTTCCAGTCCAGTAGTTGATCACGTCATTTTCGTATAGTACAAGTAGTTGTTGCTGTAAAGTACATCTACTACATCAAGCAATGATGCATCTTATTGTGAGAAACATCTGCGCGGCATTAGCAAGCAGTTTCGTTTAAAATTACTTTTTACCTAAAGAATACAGACGACAGATGCAGCTCTGGCAATAATCAGCTAACAATACTTGAATATGGTTGATTGATTGACGATTAAGCAAGTGGTCATCCAGGCTACATTGGGATCAAGCGGAAATTCAACGCCAACCGAATTAATAAAATTAATCATAAAGGATAGAACAAGTGAAACTGTTGATGAGATTGGAGAAATCCCATTGTAAGTGAAAGAATTAAGGTGAACTTCTATCCAGGGTCAGAGGTGAACGCTGTCGTTTTTCAGAATACAAAAAATGTGTAAATTCAGCGCCTGAATAAGCAAACAGAACTGTCGAAATAAAATCATCAAGCTATTTCTGTTCTTGTTTGCAAATAAACTAAAAACTAGCATTCACTGGTAATATTTTTCAAATTTTTTTCCAAACCAACTGCATTATACATTCAATTTTGTATGGAAAATAAATAAAATTATAATAATAAATGAAAATGTATAATTGACAAAGCATCAACTGAATAAGCTTACTTTCTTTGGACAGCAAGACATTTCGATGTTTTTCAAAAACAACTATGCATAGCCAACAATTCTGTCGATCGCTGAAATATAAAATAATAATTCTACACAAGTAACAATAAAAACACAAAAATTGCTAAAATTAATTATGAAATTAAATGATGAACACTATTTTTGCATCTTATGTATTCCTTACTACTGCCATGCTATAAAAATCAAATTATTATGAAATACAGTTATGTTAAGCGTAAAAAAGCACCACTACAGCAATAAAGAAACAAAGCAGAAAGCATACGCATTTAGATGAAGCAAGAATCGATTACTGCGCTGTTCAGTACATTTTCCAAGTGCACCAAAATGTGTAGCATTGATGGAAATTGTTGGCTGCTCATTCCGGTACCAATCTCCATGCCAGTGTGTTGGAAAACTGCATACCAAATCTAATAATTAAAATAAAATTTGAACAAATTAATTCAATTATTATTTTTAAAAAAATATTTTCAATCCTGAATCATTTGATTCTACATTTGACGTGTGAACATTCGACTAAATAAATATTTCGAATATTCTATTTAAATAAGCAGAACGCTATTCGATTTTACCATGTTATTTTTTTTTTGTTTAACTCAAGCCTTTTTTTTCTGTTCTAATGCTAACACTGCTTTCGGTTAGAAAAAAAGTCAAATTCATGAAAAATTCATTTAATATAAATATAAAACTTCAAATTGTACTTTCAACATTATTAATCAAATATTAATGTCAAAAAAATGATAAAACACGAAAAGCAAAGCAATGCTTAATTGATTGGCTTGATGCGGCAAAAATTTTCCATAAACTCGAAGCAGCATTACTTATTGTTTCACTGATAATGGTTCAAATGAGCCTTCGCCGATAAAGGTGCTTTACGGAGTTGTTCGTTATCACCGTTCATCATTATCTCATTTGAACTGCTTTTACTCAAATCAATAATTAAATTTCAAGCTAATTGCATTTCTGAACACATCCAGAAACAAAACCAAAAAAAAAAAATCACCCTTAATAATGAAAAAATTAATATTAAAGTATCCGTAATTTTAATTAAATCATTTCTAACAAGCGTGGATCATCTGCAAAGAGGAATCAATTTTAATCATTATCAAAATTTTCATTTAGCCACTCAAGGTTATGATCAATAAATAGCGCATCTGCATAAAACAGCTAATATACACAACAGTTATTATTATTATTATTATTATTATTATTATGTTGACCGACAAATCCCACAGGGCAGACAGACAGGCTTGATTAGTGTTGCAAAAATTATGAACAATATTCACCAATCATTGTGCGTTGCAATTAATCATTCATAAAACATCATTTGAAAATTTAAATATGCTCAATGCATTTTATATTACTGTTTGTTCTCATTGCACACGCACGTGAACTGATATTTGCATTTCGGCTAATTTTGAACTTATTATTAATTTGTATTCCGTTTCTTTACACATTTCATCCTTTGTGCAATTCAAAATAGAAAATGGCACCGTAATGATTATTATTATTATTATTATTATTATTATTATTATTATTATTATTATTATACAATGTTGTTGTCATGCATACTTTCATTTTTCTCCTTAACTGAGTTATTCAAAAAAGAAAAAAGAAATGCAAAGCAAATAAAGCACTGCTGATTTACCACTCAGCACTCTGTGTTATTTAATTTGCTGCAAAGCAAATTTAGGAAGTGATTGCAAAATTGAAAAAGTGAAGCCAAGTGGAAAATTGCACATCTCACCACAATTTGAATGCACATCAGCAACAGAAGAGAAGAGGAAGTGAGCTAGTAGTGGAAAAACATGGAAAAAGTGTTAAAATTTGCAAAAATACACAACACCAAAATTGCAACGTCCTTGCAATTTGGTTCTCGGTCACTGCAGACCAATACTCTGAATAAAGACCCCCTCCTCATGTCGGTGATGTTTGTCAGAAAATTTGCGTCACATCTTGCCACAAGGGACAATAATGCTGCAACGTTGACAGACAGCCTTTTGTATGGCAAATTTCAAATAAAAAAGCTCGGCTGCAAGGGCGCATCGTGGTCACATTAGCTCGTTGCTGTTGCAATGAAGCGTAAACCCTGAGAGGTCGTTGAATTGAAAAACAATTATAAATTATACCTCTGCCACTGCCCCTCCAAATTGCACTATCTATCTATATCTACATCTATATATCCAATAATGTGTGAAATGGTTTTCTATTTAAGAATGCAAATTTTGTCATTTTCACAATTTCCTGTTGCTGTTGTTGTTATTGTTGCCGTCAACTAACCTAAAGCAGCTAGATGAACTGACCAGTTTGGTCTGAAGGTGACCTCTGGTCACCAACGGTCATGCAAAGAAAGAAAAGAAATGGAAACCACCTTCTGAAAGAAGCTCTGCTTATTATTCAAGTGGACGTTTATTTGTCAACAACAACAAGCTCACCTCTAGCGAACAGAATTTATTCAACAATAAATGCTGTTTTTACAAGGAAAAAAACCAATTAACATGACACAATACTGAATCTCACTTGCAATGCCAGTCCGTATACACGCGTGTATTATTCAAATTTAAGCAAAATTATTCAAAGCATAATTTCAAGCTTGTATAATAATGTGCCACTAACTGCAAACAACAACAACAACAAATAAAACAGAAACAGACGACGGTAGACTTGCCTGCTGTTGATGATAATTCATAAAATAAAAGTACGCAACACATACTGCATTCCATTAAATATCATTATTCATCAGTAGAATTTATTTGCAAAAATGAGAAAAATATGTAGAAATGAACATAAAATATACAGATATATTTATCTAAAAATCTAGAAACTTTCTCTTATATATTTGATAATATGGAAAATAAAAAAAATTTTTTTTTTAACTAATAGAGCAACTTTAGCAATAAAAAACTGTCTGTCTAGAATGCAATGATCAGTTTTCATAAGATTTGAACATTTTTTTTCTTTTGTCTTGTGCAAACAATAATCATAAAGTGCATTGAAATATGAAAATCGTTGAAACGCAGCAAATGAAAATAAAATCTATCATTTGTGAACAAAAGGCAAAGAAAAATTATCGATTGCAATGCACATATATAAAGCAGATCAAACTAACGGCAACAAATATTGAATGATCAACAATTTTTCTTTCATCAAATGAACATTATAAACCAGAAAAGCAACTGCTGTTAATAGTTATACAATAAAACAACCAGTGGGCAGATAGTACAAGGTTAAAATTCATAAATTAAATTAAAACTTTATCAAGTCAAGCAAGAACAGGAAATTTAACTGCAATTGATAACACTGAAACAAAGGCATATTTATGACATTATCAAGAACAGAAATTTGTTGACGTTCATTGCATAACTATAACTGTATCCGTTTAACAGCAAGCAAGGAAAGCATAAGGTATTTCTTTTTTTTTTTTGTTTTTCCAGCAATTTCTCGATGGAATGTTAAGATGAATAGATGCAATCAAGGAGTTCTGCTTATTATTATTATTATTATTATTATTATTGTTGTTGTTAACAATGATGAAAATGTCCGCGTAACTGAGCCGCTGGAGTTCTCTCATTAAGCTTTTTATTGCAATGAGAAATAAACATGTGCAACCATGACAAATGGTTCCATCTGCTATAGGATGCAATAACAACATACAACAAAAGTGGCCAAGAATATGCAATTTGCAAAATAGATAATTCATGTTCGCTGCAATAAGCTATTCGATGCTATCGAAAGCTGAAATCGATACATTCACTGAAATGATGCTCACATTATAGCATTAGGAAATGTGTCGCGCTATTGTACAACAAAGCTGAACAAGCTGAAGCTATTACGCGCAAACAAGTAAATGCTTCTCTGATTGGCAATTTCTTCAACTAATTACAAAGCAACTTAATACGTCATATTTTATTAATGGAAATGATTATAAAGTGTGACATTTTTCAAAAATTTTCAATACTCAACGGAATGAAAAAGTCCACACAGCTAAGCTGCCGTTGCTGAAACTACTATCACGTGCCAATTTCATTCAGTTCAGTGTAATTATTCTAAAATTGTAATGAACAAGAAGCAATGCAAGCACACACACACACAGAGCGCTAATATTGTGCAATTTTTTTTCCTTTACAATAATAGCAAGTTAATTGTAAAATTATAAACTGAAAAATAAATTGATACTCATATGCAAAGTAGAAATATGCAAAAGAAAAAAATTTGCATCTTTTTCACTGTGCAACGAACAAAATAATGCCATCAAATGCGAGCATTGCTTTCTTTTTGGTCAAGGGCGATGCGTGATACGACTAATTAATCAGCATTTGAACAGGAATCGGCTTGGGACAAAAAAGGTCGAACAAGTCCATCTTGGCCAAATATTCTCAAATACCTGAATTATTATTGGACTAAATTATACAGCCCAGTTTGGTGGAAAAAGTTGCTGCAAACAATCTAGTCCCGAGTAAAGCAACAGATCACCACCATTACAGTAACAGTAAAATTGCAACGTAGAATAGGTCAATTGTGTCCTATCAAAAAGTACAACTAGCAAATGAATTAAATCAAAAAGAATAAATTAACCATATCAGCAAGAGATCTATTGTCAACTTTATCTTTTTCTCTCTCTCTCTCTCAAACAATTATACTATTGCAAATTGCATTGTGCATTAAAATTGTACTAGCATGCTGGATATTAGCATGAGATAATTTAAATTTGGATACCTAGCTGAAAAAGGTTTTCAAAAGAAAATTTCATCACACATCATCATTGTTTCAATTCAATATTGATCGTCTACAAATCGTCTAGTAATTCTATAAAAAGCATTTTCCTTGTTGTTGCTTTTCACAAAAAGCATCCATTTGTACAAATCAGATAGCAGAACAACAACATCAAATCCGTACAATGATAAATTAATAAAACTTTCAACTGAAAGTAACTGAGAAGAAGATAAATTCATTAGCCAACCCATGACGCACACTATTTTTATGCTTTTAAACATTTGAAATCAAATTTACTACAAGTGTGAATAAAAGAAAGGAGATTTATATTTGGAAAAAAATTAAAAAGTGAAAAGAGAAAAAAAAAGCAAATCTATCTGATCAACAGCTGTATATATACATATATAACTTTTAATAACAACAACTAGCTTTGTTTATTGATAAATGCTGGTCTCAATTTCTGATAAAATTTATTCCAATTTAAGCAGTGGAATTTATTTTTTTTTTTTAAGAAATGATTTTAATAAATTAGAATAGAAAATTCATTTTTCAATAATAATTGCCATCTCAGACTTTTATCAATAAAAAAAGAAGAAGAAGAAGAAGATGATGATGATGATGAAGCATTTGCATTGATAAAGTAAAGATATTGAGAAGAAGTTGTAAAAAATCGTTACAAATCTCACCGCTTTTCATCAATTTTAAATAATTAAAGTTTGGCTAAAATTTTTGAAAATAGTTTTTTCCCTAAACTTTTCCATTTTCACATTTTTGGGCAAATTGAATGGAGTGACGGAAGCAATTTTGGAGCTGTTTGAACGAAATATGATCGTATTGATTTTGTTGGCTAATCTCATCCATGTAAGCTAAACTGAAAACATCTTCATGTGACAATGAAAACAATAAACTTAAGAAAAATACTATTCTAAGCTAAGCTGAGCTTATAAAAAAACAGACAAACAAACAAACAATCATTTTTACCAATGTTACGTCGCTGTGAAGATCTGTGCTTTGAATGTCGACGATGTGCTATTGTTGTTCGAGCTTGAATTTTCAAGCCAAGCAACAAAACAATGACCAATATGCAAAAGCAAATAAACAAACGTCCAGTCATGCCGTCGGTCACTACGTCGGCAAATTATTTGTACAAAAGCAGGAGGAGGTGGGAAAGAGAATGTTAGAAATGTGGCAATCCAATGTTCCAACGAAAAAAATATACAATCAATCGGTCAATTATGTAAAGGAAAAATAAAAATAATAATAATAATAATAATATTGATAAATAAGAAGAAGAAAACAGCAAACAAACAAGTTGATCAGAGTAATATTTCAAATTAGCATATTATATTTTACAATAGAAGAGGAGTTTTTTGAAAAATGGAAATTCCAAAAATACAAAATAGAAATAAATTTCTATGATTATGAAATTCTTTTAAATTTCATCAAAAGGAAAAAAAATATAAAATAATTTTACATGAAAGGGAACTGTCACAGGAATAATTGTGTTGTCGCTTGATTATGAAGCACTTCGGGCAGAAATGAGCAAAACATTTCGGTCCCGCTGCTAGTTTGCCGTCAGCCAATCGATCTGTTCAAAATTGACCAATAGAAAGCGCCCGTGCAAAGGGATAAACTAATGTCAACTATGATTTCACCATTTTCACTTCTCTCCTACCACTAATTGAATATTTATAAATAGATACATAGATAAATGAATAATTAATGAATTGTAAATAATTTCAACATTGTCAAATGTGGAATTTTTTCTTATTATATATATATATATATATGTTTTTTTTTGAATAATGCAAGTACAGTTTGCATTGAAAGTGAAAAGCAACAACAAATTGAAAGAAATGAGGTAAAATAGAAAATGAAATTGCATTTTGTGAGAAAATTCTTTTGAGAATAAAACACTCACTGATCAGTAATTTTGAAGCGATCAATTTCACATTAATATGACACTTGAAAAAGGCCATCCATTCACCATAGCAGGAAAATCTCCAGCGACTGACCATTTCTAATACTTTTTTTTTCCTCCATCCCCACATCTTAACCCCCTTTGTACAATACCAATAATACAATCAAACTTAGTCATCAATTTCTGGTTGCAAATTTGCATATTGAAACAAATTCTCACCGATCAACAACAGCAGGTGTGAAGTTATTTTTATAAATTTTTTTTCAAAAAATAACAAAAAACAAAAGAAACAACAAACTTTGAAAATATCAAATCAAAAATAGCAGCAACGTTGTTCGCCGTTCAACGTGTTACAAATCAAAAAATAAATAAATAAATAAGATAAAGCTGTGGAAATTTTTTTTGCTATAGAAAAATAAAAGTTTCAAAAAAATCATTGCTGTTGAACATTTTTTGAAAATAACAAAACAAATTTTATATTGTTTCGTTGAATTGACAGTGATGACAATGCGCGATTTGGTTTTTTCAGCTTTCAATGTTGATTTTGATAAATTTCCCGCCAACACAACGATACACTATTCAATATTACTTACTGTAGATTGTTTTTCTGTTCGTCTTGTTGAATGTATTCATGAATGGAATAATTCTGATGTGGTCTTCTCATCTGCAACATGACTTTGGACTTGTACGGCATTCTTTACTTTGCCAACTTAAAAAATACTTGACAATATCAATAAATTTCACACTAATTTTTCAATATGAAAATACATTTTTACAAAAATTAGCGATCGTTCTCATTTATTAATTACTGTCATTTCTTGTTCAAATATTATATTGCTTGTACAAGTGTTTGTCATTTTGTCAGTTCAGCAAATTGAATTGAAGGAGAATAATATTTCTGCTCGTCAAATTATCCCAATAAATATCTTGTAAATTTATATTCTTTTTTTTTTAATTTATTGATTTGTGCAATTGACAACAATTTTCCATCAAGTTTCTATCAGCATTTTTCAGTGTCAATGTTCAAATGTGACAAGTTTTACCATGTTCCATTCAATGAGAATAAAATATTTCAGAATACTTTATTTGATAAAGAAAAAAAACACTCAAAAATACAATTGCACTGCTCCCAGACTGAAAGTGTGCTTTTTGTTCTGTGCTGAAGTTGAAATTGAATGAAAAAGTTCAATACAAACAGAACGACCATACAAATGCAATGAATTTAAATAATTTTAAAATGAACAACCAAATAAAATACCCACTTTTAAATTAGATTATCGGACAATAAATCATACTGATAAAAATACCATCAATCACAACGGCCGCCGTCAGATACAGTTACAATGACAACGAGTTCAATTCCCACGTAACGACCTGTCAGTAGAACTGTAATCAAACAATCAGGTACATACGTACAAAAGCTTTTCAATATGGCTTATTTTAAGCTTAAAGTAGAAGAAGAATAAAAAATAGCATTCTGTTGAATAGGTTTTTGTAAATATATTTTTATTTTGAAACATTTTTGAATAATTACTCGTGCTGACTATTTTGTCGATTTTACCTTTTCCAGACAATTTATTGCTGACTGTGTCAAATAACATCTTTTAAAAGCACGCTCTTTTTTCTGTACATTACTTTTTCTACAACTTCTTCTATTATTGACCATATCAACGTACAAATTAGTAAACAACTTTCTCATGTGCAAAACAAACAAACACGAAATGCTACGTCTTTTTATATGTCACGTTTAAATAAAATTTAGCTCTTCAAAAGGGATAAAACAGAAATAATTTGCCAATTTGTATTTATTAACGAACAAATACACCAACTTGCTCGATGAAAAGTACTGAACTAGAGAAAATTTGAAGCACTTCAAAGAAAAACAAAAGATTTGATCATTCATGTTCAAGAATTCTGCGCTCGTCTGATTTTTGTTAAAATCAATAAATTACATGATTTCTTGGCTGATTTTTTGTTAGCTTTGAGCAATTTTAGATTTACGAGCATTACAAACATTTTCAAGTGTGCCGCCATTCAATATTCATTTTCAATTTGTAAAGTTACTGCACTTTTAACAGTCAACAAAGAATTTAATGTTCATTTCAACTTTTTATTGATAATGTTTTACAATCATATAAGCAAAGCACGACAAAAACAATTGTATTTTCACAATCAACGTCAAATTTCAGTCAACAATTGCTAGCCAAACTCCATGGACAAAATTCTTCGTAAAGCGACAACCAAGGTTGCTCAACTGTCCATAAAACTCAGTTCGAGCAACGTTGGTTGTCGCTCCAAGAAAAGAAACAGCCCACGGTAGGGAAACCCAAATACTTATTTAAACTGAAATCGTACAATTAGCATATAGACAAGTCGACTTGAAAACACTTTCTGCGCTTCATCTTTCGCCAATGCGAAAACATTTCCTTTCCACTCAATCGATATACTGCCATAACGGCCTACACCATGAGGTGATGAAATTTGATCAACGTTTCTCACTTCAAAACTGAATTCTTCGTCTACCTAAAAATCAAAGACACTCAGGTTTAGTGAACTGTACGTTTATTTCAACAAGTATTCAAACGATGACGGCCCAAATGAACAACAAGGTGCTGGTAGAGACGAACGAGTAGAGAAAGAATGACCTAAATAGAGCTAGCTACAATTTATTAGAAAAGCTTTTTTTCACGAAAATAGAAATATAAAAGTCTCACTGAACAGCAGAATATAAGGATGCCGAATACAAATAGCATTTGGTTGCCGAAAACGCACCGCGTTCAACGAAAACGCAGACGAATCTTCTTTACGAAACGACGTTTCTACTCAGCTTTTTGCTTCATTATGAATCTAGAGTGCCTAGAATGTTTTCATGCAGACAAATGACGCCGTCATTAACGACGCGATTTGAAAAAACTGTGGGAACAAACTGCCGCCGCCGACGCCACCGCACACAAATCGATCTTTGTCAAAATGAGTTACGTGTCACTACTACTGTAATTAAAAGCAATTAGGATAGCTGTACGTATTGTAACTTCCATTTCATCATCTACCGTACCTGAAAAGCAATAAAAATTGCCTTATTTTAAAACTGTATATAATTTTTTTATAAAATTACGCATAATATTTAAAAAAACATATTTTTGAAAGTTGTATCAGTGAAGAAAAGAAGCCTACGTGACAAACATGCATTTCGGCAAGTTAACAAAAACAGCATTAAAATAAATTTAAAATGTGAAATATTTGTGTTAAAAAATAAAATAAATAAATATTTAAGCATAAAAATATATAATATCAACAATTTTTAATCAATCAATCAACAATCAATAACTAATCAGAAAACTGACTTAAAAACTTTTCACTTGTTTAAATTTTTTTCATTTATTTTAAAATATAAAATTTTCAAAAATTTCATTTGAAAAAATTCAATCACGTCAACATATCTGTTACATTTTCAATTTTTCTTTATAAATTTTATGTTGAATATGTTCAACAATTATGAACAAAATCACCATAAAAAGCTTTTATCTTATATATAGAAACAAAAAAAAAAGAATTGTGGTTAAGCCGAAATACGTCTTAACGGTTTTCTATATACTTTGCCGTGCAAATGCATCTTTTTGATGTAAGGTCAACTTTTGCTTGAATGAATGCTTTTCAGTATACATTTGTGAATAAACTTGGCCGATTCAACAACTGCATGCATGTTTAACTGCTTGATTAGAATCTTCAGATTAGAAATTTCAAAATTCGTAGAACAGAATGTTGAAACCATGGAGAAGTTGAAAACAAACTTCATGCTGTTTTCCATTCACTGCTGTTGTTAAGTGTTAGTTGCCACGTAAGCGCCTCATACAATATGTTATAACTTGGAATTCGAAAAGTAAACAAAAAACAATTTCGTTAAACGATTTAAGATTGTTGATTTGCATTTGTTATGCAATTTAAAAATGCGTTTTAAATCATAAATCAAATTGTTTATTGAAAATTTTATTTCGATAATCAACGATAATTAATTAATTTCGCTAATCGCGCGTTGTTTTCTATTCTTCGCCACTTCTCAGGCTATCTGGCATGTAGCAGCGTTGTCAAACTCTACGTAAAGCTACGACCATAATTGCTCAATTGTATAATCTGAACTCAATTGGAGCAACCACGGTCGTCGCTACACGATGAGTTCAGCTGCTGGAATATCAATTTTATTGAACTGGAAAAATAACTAGCTCAAAAAGTTACAATTATCGACAGCAGAATAGTATTTATAATTGCTAACAATTGGCTTGTAACAATGATCTTTATCTACACGGTGTAACTGCTGTAAAGTGGAGTTATCATGGCTGAGAATTATGGTCATTCGTACGGCTACGATCAGAGTTGCTCAATTGTTTCTAATCAAAACTGAGCAAAAATGATCGCAGCCGCATGAAGACCTTTCGAGTCAATTTTCTATTCACCATTTTTCAGTCAGCCGTTGAAAACTGTCTGTTGAAACCAACTGTTGACAACGTTAACGAAAACACCACCCATCCATCCATCCGAACATTCACGAAACGAAAGTGAGAGACGAACAAAACTTTCACTCTACTAAATGAACGCAATCGACTTAAATAATTAACCAAGTTTAGCTACCAATATTTATTTAAGTGCTGAACACGGAGAAGCAATATAAATTACATAATTTGCATAAGAACAATTATAATTCGAACACCAAAACCGCAGGAAATAAGATCATCGTAAAAGCCCTAAAACAATGATATGAAATAGTATTGGGTTATTAGAATCATTATAATGGAAAAAATAGCAAAACTAAAAAGCTTTCGATCAAAGATGTTGTATAATGGAACACGAAAACTTTGAAAAAATTTATTACAATGATTAAACTAAAAGCTTTTAGATATACATTAATTGTTCTTTCCTAGTATTTTAAAACATGCTAAACAAAACTGAAAGTTTTCACAATTTGCCATTAATGGTTTTCCGCACTTTTACGCTTCACTAAGCGACAGCTTGAAAAACAATCGTTTTATTCTGAATTACAATTCGTGCATCGTCAACTTGCATTAAAAGTTTAATTTATCACTTTTCATGCGACAGAAAATGCCAAAGTTGAAATAAACGAACAGGCAATTACCAAGGTTATTCATTATGAAGCTACATCGTCGTTAATGCACACAGACAATTCAACACTACTGCCATCGCACCAACAAGCAACTAGCATACAGAAAAGTCGGACACCATAATATACAGTATCCAGAAGTATAATTCATCCTTGAAGAATTTTAAATGACACAATTAATAAATTAATAATCACAAAGTATTTAGTGCAATAAAATTATTTTTATTTCATTAAATATTATTTTTATTTTAAAAAATTATAAAAAACATTTTTTAAAGCATTGATTTTTACAAAATATAAAACGAAAATTATTAAAAATTATTGAATCTGTGTCACGTATTCAGTTTCGATATTTGATCAAAAGAATTCATTGTTTCAAATTTAATAAATCTAGAAACATGTTTTCTTGCATTTTATTAATGCATAACCGAAACATTTTGCTTGCATTGTTCTATTAAAAATTTCAAGTATGAAATGACGGTATTTTTTTAAATGAAAATCAAGTATTACTTTTATTGATTTCTTTTTGCATATATGTTTATACTTATTTTTATATACTGTTTACTATATACTGTGTGCATATTTACTGTTATTTTTCTCAGAAAACTGTTGTGATATAATGTATAATTTTTGTTTCCGTCCTAAAAGTACAATGGCTTCATATAATTCATAAAACAGTGATAAAAAAATTTTTTTGCTTATGATAGATGAATAATGAATTCAATCAACAAATATTATATTACTAAAGAAAAGATGAAACTATCAACTTTATAATTTTGATTAAATTTTTAAACACAAATCAAACATTTCACCTACTAGACGCTAAATTGCTTATCGCTGATGAAATTACCGTCCATAGTGGAATGGCAACAGCAAAGTGCGACAAATGAATTAAATCGTTGTATTAGCCGTAGAATTTGTATATATTTACGTTATGCAAAATTATATGTGTTGAATTGTAGCCTCTGCTGAAATTCTTCTACAGCAATTATTTTGAATTAACTGTACTACATTCCAAAACCGTATTACATCACTGACATTATTTGACGTAATTAGTCTTATTATCAAAATGCTTCTCTAAAGCGAAATCTAATTGTTGGTGGGGTTTTGTCTAGCATTTTGTCAGCGGTCACTAAGGGAAGATTTCACCAAATTCGACTTTTAATTAAAACTATCTGCTAGTTAAATTTATAAACTCTGAAGCATATATAAGGTAAAACTACAGCGTTCGAAACATGAAAATCAGTACACTTTAAAAATTCTATCCACTGAATAATACTTTATTAAAGAACCGCTGTATATGTTAAAATTTTAAATTTATTATAACATAATTTTGATCTAACACAACATAAAACCTGCAACTGTTATACAAATTTAACATCATTTTAAAATTTATGCTTGAAAATATTTGATATTTGCATTATAAAACTACCCATACACTGATTATAATTGAACGTCATTACACATTTTACACTAAATGGCACTTTATTCTAAATTTACAGATATTATTTTTATGATCGTATTGATGATTTCCAAATAATACGGATATCATTAATCATTAATTTTCGAGTTTCATACTTTAATCACTCAGATGTTGTACACGCAGCATTATTCCGCATAAGCATCATTTTCAAAACTAAAAAAAAAACGTGCTATCGGCAACACTGCTAGCCATAATGTATTGCGCGAATTCATGTTATTTCATGATGATCAACAGCGATGATTTGAAACAAATTCGTCTGCTTTCAAAATCATTTCAAGCATATTAGAATGTTCAACTAATTTTTTAGCATCCTCCAATCTGCACCAACGATAATTGTCGTGTTCAATTGAAAGTCGAATTTCAGCGCTCATATTTTCAAGTTTTACAAGCCAGTATGTAACTTTCTTTGGGCAGTGGTTGACTTCATAATGCAGTTGATGGCAAAAACCCACGATGATGCGGTAGTCATGTTTAGTTAGACCAGTCTCTTCGAAAACCTCACGCACTGCCGCTAAAAATTCTTTTTCATCCTTTTCTACGCGACCTAGACGTGCAAGAGTTGCAAGTATGATGATTAAGCATAGTGTCAAAATACCAAGAAATCATGGATTAAAATCTCAGTGATGGTAAAATTTCACTGATAAAGTACCTTTTTGTAATTTAAAAATAATAATTACTAAAAAGAAAAAAATGTTAAAAGTAAAAATTTCACCTTTTGGCGGAGACCAATGATGAGGTTCATACGCAGCTTGCAGCAAAAGATATTCACGGATATCACCGATCACTCGGAAAATGAGAAAACCCGCAGCAAGTATTTCTGTCGTGTCGCTCATGATTGTAAAGCTCAGTCAACTAGAAAAAATAAGCATTATTTATTAAACCATGCTAACATAATGAATGCAGCACCAGTTTATAATTAGAATAAACAGATAACTCTAGTGAATAAATGTATGCTAAAAGAAAAGACCCTAACTGCAATAACTCGCTAAATTAAAAAAAAAACATCTCAGTTTATGTTTTAAAGGTAGATGTTTTGCTTCAAAAATATAAGTTAGAGCAATTAATTTATAGCAAAGTAAAATTTTTATAACAAGCATTTGTACAAAACTTTATAACAATATTTATAAGGCCACGACGCAATTTTTATAACGTACACCCAAACGCAACACGACGGTATACCTTACTGTAAAAAAAATTATAAGCAAGTATATTTCTGAAATTTACTATTTGATGCAACGAAATTAACTTTTCAAAAAATTGATTTATTTCTTTTTTTTCAATTTTAATATTATAAAAATAGTTTAGCGAACATTTAAAAGTATAAATTTTTAAAAATAAATATTTCACTGTCACTGTTTTATGGTATGAGAAGTAAAAATATTATAAAAGTTTTAAATATATAAAAACATTATAAAAATATATGATTTAAATTTGTTATTGCTGATTGACTATTTATAAATTTTGACTAATTGAATGATGCTAACACTTGATACTTGAATTTTTACATTAGATGAAAAGTTGCTGTTTTGAAAGCATTATCCTTTCATGTTCATTACTTAGGAAAGGCATGTGGCTATATAATAAAACTGAAATTTAAATCAAGCTATTGAGTTGACGTAGAATAACATAATTTAGCTCATGAAGAATGCATTTAAAAAAATTCTTGCATATATACTAAGTAAATAGTCAAGAAAATCTTGAGATTACTTTGACTAGAAGACAACAAAGAGGAGTATTTTCATTCGCATTAAATGCGACTAATAATACTAATAATAATAATTTCATGTTTAAAAAAATTTGAAAAAACAAGGATAAAAAGTTGTGCAGTAGGGCGGTACCATTTTCATTGCTATCAGGTTTTCTGAACTATACAGTAATCAGTTTATCAAATTACGGCATCGCAAAACTGTTAGTTTATGTTATTAATTTTTATTATCCAATTTATTTTTATTTTTCGACGTTGAATTTAACTTTATTCAAAAAGCGGCATGTTTTTTGCGTTTTGATTGAACAAATTTCATGGATAAATGTTGTCCGTGCATATATCCCTGAATTTTTTTGTTTACATTAAATGACCGACTGCCACTTATAATTACATGAGCAATCTACTTTTATTATTATTACAATTACGATTACAATTATTATCGTTCTGTGAAATTATTGACTGCATTTTTTTATTGCAAGCCGAAGTTATTGTGATCTCTGCAAAGAACACCTGGTAATTTACTGATTTAGTTGAAGTAGTCAGATTTGTATAATATGAGCATAAGCAACAAATAAATGCAGTTTGATCAGTGCATTTTTAAATGCTGAAGTAAATGAATTCCTTCGAGATTAAATCTGGAAAAAGTATAATCAAAATGTATCGCGGTAAGAAGTTACTTAATGCAAGAGGAAGGAAGAAATGCGTTGGATATTCAAATTTATACTTGGATTATCAAATTCCAGAAACATGTATAACTTCTGCTAGAGTTGTATTGAAATATTTGCAAAAATATAAAAAAATATATTGAATCAATAAGATATTGCACACGTTTGATGGAAAAAAGTTCATCATTAGCTTCATGTTGTCTGTATTATTGACAATTGGCTGGGTGCCAGTGATCAGGTCAGGGGCGTTCTTTCGATAGATAGGGAACAGTGATGGGTAGGTTGCCTTGACATTTGTTGAGCAGAAGGGATCAGTTTAGCATAGCTTGCACCTGAATATTTTTTCTCAAGTTTTGGAATGAGATAAGAAAAAAATTTTTTAGCATCGTTATAAAACATGTTGCAGGTGAGCCACATTTGCAAAAGTGGTGGGAACAAAGGAAAGGCTGCTCTCAACGGGCGTTCAGAACGCCGTGCTTGTCAAGCAATGACCTGAAATTATTGCGGTTATTATCATCATGCTGGCATCAATCTGTCAGGGCGCCCCTGACAGTGCGACCTTGGCGACCCTGGACGATCCTTTCTGCACCGGCCATTGTCCAGCAAAATTCCACCAACAGACATGCAAAGACAAAAAAATACATGCTACATCTTAAAGAAATAGCTTGCCTCTTTTGAGTGTTTTTTGCTTCTTCATCATTTCAAAGGTACGTCATGAACAATGCCGCTTATTTGCACTAAGCATATGCATGGTCAGTTTATTTTTTTAACTGCATTAAGAAGTCATCAGGATTTGAACTAATCATGCTTTTTAGCTTCTTGCAATATTTTATGCAATTGAACAATGTTTAACAGGTCAATAATTTTAAAAATGGAAAAAAATCAACTCTTTTGCAACTTTTTTTTATGCAGAATAATTATTTTGTAAAAAAAAATTAGAAGAACGATCAAAAATTTTCAAGGCTGCATTTCTTGAATTTTTACTTTGCAAAGTTTTATTAACTTTGCCTTTTATTGTAAATTACAATTTTATTCATTGTTATAAGTTTTTATTTCTGTAAACAAAACCGTAAACTGAAAACTTTTGATAATGAAATTTATATTTTGAGTTCGAGATAATTATTTCATTGTCTGTCTAAGCTACATTTTGTGCACGCTATTGAAACAAAAAGATTCATGCCAACGACTTCAAGTTCCCAAAAATTCTTCAAAAGAAGGGACATTTGCCTCTCTGTCTGTGACTGTTGCAACAACCGATCTTTTCTTGGCTCATTAAATCCCATCTGCATCCATTAGAATTAGTACCAACTCCATCCTTATCATCATGCTGTTCATACTCAGTATGTGCAAACACAGGTCATTCGAGGTGCTCTGATCAGGCAACTTAGGGATTCCAGTGTAATTGAAAACTATTATTTCTACTTTCTTCTAATTATAAAAAATCTCTAAACAAATTTCCTACGTCCCATGCAGTGATATACAATGGGTTGGGTTTTAGTGCACTTCAAACTCAGTTGTCTGGTCAAATTGTCATTGATAGCATGCACATAAAACTGTCAACACAAGCAATTTTCCAACTCAACATTCCACAGTATCTACCAATGCAAGAATATCTAATGGTAATATTATAGTGAGTGAGTTGTTTGTATAAATTCAATGCAGAACACTGCTATTTTTATGACATGAAACGACAGCCACGAACAAAACAACAGGAGCGGCAAAAACAGCTGAAAGCAGCACTAGAAGGGGCATGATATTCGAGAAATAATGCGCGGCTTTAAACAAAGCAATGGGAGCAGCAAGCAATACAGCTAAAACAGTGGGAGTGGCACTGCATCTAAAAGCAATCAGAGAGGCATGACGTGCAACAAATGATACGATGGCTTCGAACAAAGCAATGTGAGCTTCAGTTCAAAAAGAATGTTTTGGCAAATAAAATTATTCTATAAAATATTGCTGTAAACGGCGGAGATGATATGACGATATTTAATAGTAATTTTTCAAATGAAAAAGCTAAATAACAGTTTATGATGATGAATATTATGTATTTTGGCAATTTTAGTGTTATACATCTACATTAATTTGTTGGAAAATAATTTTAACAAAACACAATTTGTTAGAGAAATATGTATTTTTTTAAATGTACTGGAAACTTGATAAGCTACGCTTGTTACTTTATTTTACATTGAACTATTTGAAATGATGGTAAATTAAAGCTGACTTTTTTAAATTAAACAAATATTTTACGCAACTAAATTTACGCGGAAACATGGTATTTAAACAATTGTGACAAAATAAAGAAAAAACAAATAGAATGTACAAAATTCTAATAAAACTTTCCACACACACACACACACACACAGAGAGAGAGAGAAATACATTCATTGTGCAGCAAGGTTAGCTTAACTGAAGCTGAAACTGTTGTTAGCGTGACTGGAAGAGGTGTCAATTAAATATGCTAATAAAAATATTCTTTTCTTCAGTTTTACATGACAAGATTAAGAAAGCTTTAGGCTTATTAATTAAACCAAAGATTATCAATAGAAAACGCATAAAAGCAAGAAGCAACGGATGCAAACTGTTGTTTGATTTGTTCATGGCAACTCTGTACAAGAGTGTTGAAAAAGAAAAAATCAAAAACTCTTTCTATTGAAAACATTTGCAATTTTTCAATTGGTCAACAATTTTACGACTCTGCTGCTTCAACACATGTTGTGCGATATATCGTTGTTGAGATATAAATAATTACTTTTGAGTTCAGAAGCAGTTGATGATAATCAATAAATGTAAATGAGATAACAATGAATAATTTCAAAAGCGAACAGTTTTCAAAACTCCAACGACTCGTTTTGCATTGAAATTTTTTGTTTTGTTATGCTCAACAAGATTTACAACATTTGATACATGAAAACCTACACTATGTGCGTATTGGATACGATCGAATTTGTATCTCAACGCTGACTAATTTAAATACGAGCAAATATGCACAATGAAATTTAATTTTTAATAATAAAACTTAAATATTTGTTGCTTTTTTTTATCAACACATGTATAGTGATCAAGTGTATGTGTTTGTGCGTGTGTGTGTGTGAAATTCTGGGCTAAAATGAGATTTTCAAAATTGCTATTGTTGTTATATATATTTATAGTGCTTTCTTCTACCTCAGAGATTTTGTTTGAGAAAATATTAAAAAGTTGAAACTTTGATTTCTAGACTCAGTCGATTACAGTTGAAAATATCATCAGCATAAAAAAACTAACTTCAAAAACACATTTTTTGGCATTTTCGAACGCATTAAATCAAAATTTTTCACTTTTTCTTTTGCTTACATTAAACTTTAACAAGTGTGATTACAATTTTCACAGCGCAAAAAGCGTAAATAAATTTAGTTCAGTTTCAAATGGAGAACATTGTTCACAAGTTGCTTTGGCAAATTTTAATTAACAGATCTAACGAGGTCGTTCTTGATTTGCAATTGCCTGGACAGGCTTTTTCTGCTTTAGCCAGTCTTTACCGCTTGAACGGCGTCATGCCGACGCCAACAGCAACCGCATAAGCTTGAACCAAGCAAAGCAAGCATGCATAATATGGAAAAGTTTCTCAAGTGCCGTTGTCAATCTTCAACACATCCTGAGGGTTTTGCTCAAACTCACCTTTTCATCATTATACATACATTGCATTGGTTATTTTCCATTTGTTTTCCAAATTGCCTCTCTCTTCAAAGCGGCTTGTTGATGCTAATATTTATAGAACAGAAATTGCACGTGATTGATTCTTTTATCTCAACAGGTGCATAGGTGCGGATGCTTGTTTTGCAATTTTTTTCCCTTTCAATTCTGCTGAACAACTATTGTATATTGTGCAAGGATTGGAAATAAATTTGACCCACCCTTTTGAAATCAACCGTCACACCAACACAGAGGTTCCAACGAGTTGTCTGCAAATGATAAGTTTCAGCACCTTTTGTTTGTTGTTGAATCAAGTCAGTCAGTTGAGCTTAGCTTCAAGTGAATGTCCTCAAGTAGAATTTGTTCAACCGTTGCAACAGGGCAATTAATAATATCAATCAAGCCTATCCCCTATCCGTTCTTTTGTTCTCTTCTGATCGTTCTATATTCTCATTTTCATATTATTCAATTTTCTCTGTCATTTCTCAATTGCAATTTCAAAAGTGCCTACCTTTTTTTACTTCATTTTTATGTTTTTTCTGTGTGTGTTGTATCAAATAGCTTCGATTGAAAAGATTAAAATAGATTTATTTAACAATATGAAGGAAAAAAATTATTATTTCACTGCTTCGAGGATAAAAGTTTACAAAAAATATGAAAATATTTTTGTATATTTTTATGCTAGCTATTTGTTGAATTCAAAGATAAAAAGAAAAAAACCTTCCATGCATCATACTGAGGGGGAAAGAACATTTCTTTTTACCAATTTCAATTTTGTTCAGCTTGTATGTCTGATGAAAGCAGTTTTACCATTTTAATGTTCTATACGTATAAATATGTAAGGTTTTGATGGAAAATGGAAAACTTGTTCGATTTTGTACGCTGTGTAGATTGAATGAAGTTCAATTTGCCCTTTGAATTGCTCATTTTTATTATAAGCGTTGGAGGAAGAAGTGTTCTTTCTTCTCATTTTCATCAGTTTGAATATTTTTTTTTTGTTTCATTTCTTAAAATTAGCATCAAATACAGTTTTTCTTTTTGCTTCAGCATAATTATGAGAAGAAATGTTTTTACAAATCACTGGGAGTTATTTTTCAAAGACAAAAGTGTTCAAGTTTTCTTTTGCATAATTTTCAATGTTAATGTGGTGTTCTTTTTGAAAATCAAATTAATGATCAATTCAATTGATTATTAATCACTGCTAGCAAACTTCCGGTCAACAGTTTAGTTCGGTCAAAGCAAGCAGAACAAGCAACGGTCAATTGGAGAAATTAGAGAAGCGCTTGGGTGCTAAGTTGGGGTCGTGTTGTTCGGCCTGACCCCTCTAGCTTGCTCTGCTCTGCTCTGCTTTGCTTTGGTCTGGTTTGGTCTAGTCTGGCCTGGTTGGTCACCTGCGCCTCCTGTTTTGCTTCTTGACCACTGTCCAACGCAATCAGGACATTCGAGAACATATCTCGACTAACGGGCCGTTAGCATTTAGTTGAGCTTCCTCATTTGCTTATTGCTTTCTCACTCACTCACTCACTCATTCTCTGTTGCTTTCTCTCTCTCTCTCTCTCCCTCTCTTTCCATTTCCCTTTATTTCTTTGTTTCACTTTATCACGCGCTTTTACTTGCTTTCTCTTTCTCTCTCTTAGCAGTTTTATTTACTTTGCTTGCTAGCTGTTCGTCGTCGTACGCTATTATCCTCAGCATTGCTCAATAGCATCGGGGCCAACCAACTAACCAGCCAATTTTTTCAATCTTTAACTAAATTTTCAATTGTCTGTACAAATAAGCTAATCATTGTCATTTGTTGTTGTTTTTTGAAAATTTTAATTTTTTAAATATCCTTTGTTTTTTCTGCATAATGTCATGTTTTTTTTACAACTGTGAACTAACTATCCTGTTGGGTTGATAATTTCAATTATTAGCATTTCATCCGCTGTGAAATGTGCAACTCTTGCCACCATCGTCATCATCATTGTCGTCGTTGTGGTGTATTATTAGTGTTTTGAATGAGAATATTTCAGCTTTTCTGCTTCAAGCTAACTTGTGGTTGTGATTGTGGTGGTGTTCAGTTGTAAAAGCGCCGTTGTTGTCTGCGCTTATTCGTTTCACGCAAACGCGCCTGGTTTCCCGTTGTTCCTATTCCTCGGTTGGCCTGGCTCAAATCTGACCGACCGGCTCACTCTCACCTCTCCTCAATTATCTATACGCGTGCTTTCTTGCTTGCTTGCTTGCTTTTTCTCGTTAAGCCGGCCGGCCGGCCGGCCAAGCTTTATCTATCAATTCCTGGCCGTTGTCGACTTATATAATTCAGCGTTGCGTCAGTTGCCCGCTGGGAGTTCGTGGGTTCACGCTAGTTTATTGAATTGCCTGCCTGCTTGCCTGCTTGCTTGCCTGCTTGCTTGCTTGCTTGCATGCTTGCTTGCTTGCTTGCTTTCCTGACTGACTGACTGACTGATTCTAGCTGTTTCAGCTTCTCGTCACTGGATTGACCGACGTCGTTGTCGTTATCATTGTCGTTGTCGTTGTCGTCGTTGTCATACGCTTGCGTGTGCACACGGCTTAGTTGTCAGCAATTTTCAAAGCTTAAAGTGTGTGTATGTGTATGTGTATGTGTGTGTGTCTGTGTGCGTGTGCGTGCGCATGCTTGTTGGAAAAGTGAAGAATATTCAAAATAGAAGAAGAAGTTGGTGAAACACAACGTCAGGAAGATATAGTTCAAACTGTGGTAATAATAAAGGCGCCGAGGTGGATTTGTGTTCGCAGCAGGCGGCCACGCGCTTCTGCTTCAAGAAACCCTCACTTGCTTGGGACAGCTGTGGCGTCGACCGGCGCGACCTTCCCCCTCCCTCCCCAATTGGTCAACAATCTTTGCCCAGACTAGCGCCCACCGTCGTCTCTGCGCGTTCATTTTCCAATTCTGTCTTGCTCTTGTAAGCTAGCTTAGCTCGTCGTTGTTCAACATCCGCAATGTCGAGGAGAAAACAATCCAAGCCGGTTCAACTGATCGGTAAGTTATAATGTTTTATTTCTTTTTGCAATTTTAATTCTCATCTGACCAACTTGACCCTTTTTTTCCATGCTAAAATTGACCAGATCTCAGTTTCCTTGCATTCACACAATATCCATCATCCATGCCCTCCCTGTATCGATGATTATGGCTATCGATTTCTCCTGCACCTGTTGTCGTTTGTGTTTTTTGCAAAATATGCTTCTCATTTCTTTTTCTCTATTATTCTTCAAATTTCACCATCTCAATTTCAGTGTGAGATTTAAATTCTCAATTGATATGAGAGGAAAAAAAAGTTTCCCTTTTTGTTTCAACGGATAATTTTGTTTTCCTCTTTCAAAGCTACATTTATAACATTTGAAAATCAATTCACGGATAAATCGTTCAAGTATAACTGCTCCAGGCAAGTATAGGACGATACCACCGACAACAACGGTTTGAATAGTTTTCAAGCGAACAAATGAGGAGAGATATACATACCGAACTTTGTTTGTGTTTCTGAAATTTGTTCTGCTTTTGCGTAGTTCTTATTTTTCAATCAACTTTATTAGCTCTAGCTAACGGACAATCGATGTTCCTTCTAATGGAACAGCAACCTCAGCTGCAAGTTCAGGCAACAATTTTTACCCAAGCTTGTCATGTTTTACTTGTAAAAGAGAGAGAGAGAGAGAGAGAAAGAGAATATAGTCTTATCAAGTTCATACACAGGGCAGAGGTCAAATAATGCCTGCTATTGGAAACAAAAGAAAATTTTCTTCAACTGATAACGCGATGAAATTAATGCAATTTCATTTTCTCTATTTACTTACTTAAGCTTGACAAATAAATGAACTGTTAGTTTTCACAGAGATTGGGATTTTACATTCGATAAAAAGCAAACAAAAATTTTATTTAAATTTTTTTACTGTTTTTTCATTTTGGGTCAACTATATACATCTATATTTATTCATTTTTTCTTTTCTTCATTTCTAACAACGTTGCTGTTTCCTTCGGTCATTGGGGAAATCGTTCTGGCGAAACAATGCCTCCAGGGTACCCGACCAACGGGCGTTCTCGATCATCCCGGTGGAATGATTCAGCTTGATTAGATTTGCCGTCGATAGGGGAAGTCATTATTCAACTGAGATGCAAAACGTGCATTAGTCTTCGTTCCTCATTTTCATTTGAGAACTGAGTGAATATGTCCCACCCATCTTTTTGGCCAGTTCGTCTGTTTGTCATATATGTGCGTAATATGTGTGCGTGTGCGTGTGTGTGTGTATGTGTGTGTGTAAGCGTCGATGATGCCCAATGTTGGTCTGGATTGATCGACTCAGTTTTCCGCATGACGCACATCCGGCACCCTAGAAATGTTAAACCAACGCGTCTGGCCGATGCCGTTTGTTCTATTAGCGTCAATTTTTATCTAATAAGCACACAACTGTTTATAATTTTTTTTTGTTTATTTCTTTTCTCATAAAACATTTTGCACAAATAAAAACAAATATATGATCAAACAAACAAACAAACTAACTAACTAACTAAAGCAAAACATGCTGGATGTAGCTGTCTGGATAAACAGTTGGCTTGTTGTAAAGCTATGTTTTATTGATTGGAATCGATTGTTCAAGTAGCTTAGAAAGTGACTAGCGGTGTCGTGTACTTTGGGATAATAACAACAGGGAGGGTAACGACTGGTTGTTCGCTTCTGATCCTGCTGCTTGCTGTTTTCCGCTTTGCTGCTGGACGCTCGGGTGCAACGACAATTTCTCTAGCTAATAAACGCACAACCAAAGAGCCTTTCACTTACTCTGGTGATGACGATCGATCGATTTTATGCTTCTGCTGAGGAGACAGTGCATTCTCGAAATACCTTGTGCTGGCCAGCCTGTTCTTGCTTATCGACTTTCTCCATTTGAACGGCCGTCACCTGGTGCCCAGAGCTCGGGCTAAAGAACAAGAAGAAGCCATCTGCGTTTTTACTGGATTTGATGGCGGCCAGCTTCGTGACAGCTGCAATTAGCCGCCGTCAAGTTGTAACGATGGATTGAGCAGGCGAAAGCCGCAGGCGCCAGGTCGATGGCTTGTTCCCAAACGTGCTTTTTCAGCTCGCCATCTGCTTTGATGGGTGCACTATCGATAGGGCAGTTGGCGTCACCTGTTTTCTTTTGCCTGACATTGAATGCCTTGTCTACCAACTGACATGTACCTATAACTGAACGTTTGAAAATTAAAAGCATAAAGCAACGAATAATTATATATATATATATATATATAGAACAGTAGCCTTTTTATTATGTGGCATTTTATGAAGATTGATTTTTGAAGCAAAAAAAAGTTAACCCCTTTGAGAGAGTGGTTTTGAAAATTGTTTGACATGATAATGAAAATCCAACTGAGAAGCAAGTAATCATCACTTGATTAAGCCAACTGAATGATAGAATTATGATTTTATTTACTCTAGCAAATTGTCAAATGCGAGAGAGAGACAGTGTGTGTATGTGTGATTTTGTATTTGAAATTCATTGAAAATGTTTGTGAAGCAACAACAGCAACAACATGTTTCACGCAAATGAATAGAATGAAAGGAATTGCAATTGGAAGATTAACAGAGTTGCAGAAGAGAAGGAGAGATGCATTTTGAGACATTTTTAGTAAAATCGCTAATTTAACATATTGATTCATCTTATTCATCTTCTTTCTGTACCGGCAATGTAATTTTGAAAGACAATAAATAAAATCTTTGAAGTCGGTTCTCCTCTAACTGAATTACATCTACCCATACGCAGCTGGTTAATTGAACAACATATTACAATAGATGTAATTTTTTTCTTTTGTTATTTTAATCATTATATCCCGAGAGAGAAATGGTGGTATTGTTCGTTTTGCTTGTTGTTAGTGCGTGCTTGGCTTTTTGATTGTATTTGTAATCTGTCCGAGTTAGCTACCAAAATGGGTCATAAAGAGACTGCTCTGTGTCAAGGGTGGCATGGGTTTCCGAAGTTGTTTACGTAGGTTCTTGTATTATTGGTTTAGGCGCAGCCTACAGTTTTCCCAGGTCATTTGCTGCAGTTCATCCGCAGGGTTCCTTTATTATATTAACCATTTGGTGTGAAGCAGAAGTTCTTTTAAGCCGTCCTGGTCACTGCTGTAGCTGACCCAGAAGTCTCCTCAGTGGCCGCAGCGTTATATAGTAGGATTTTGTCGTTCGTTTGGCTTTGCAGCATTAATGAACGCTTTGCAAATATTATTCACATACAGTAACACTGACACAAAGCACGAACTTGTGAGCATGATTGACTTGTGCGCCTAATGATAATAACAATAATAATAATTGGCGACTGATCCAATCCGTCTGCCCTTCATGTTCCCAATTGCTTGTTGCCCTTTTGAACTTCATTTGCCATGTTTTTGATTGCAAGATGGGTCAAGGGTCGCCTTGGTGCCCCTGAATATAAACAGCTGGAGGGCTTCCTTTGGTCAAGTTACTTTTTCTGACTTGATGATTTGAGAATGTTGAACTTTGATCTTTGAAACAGCTACAACAGTTGAAGTGGACGAAGCGGTCGAGATGCCACTGCAGATGCCGATCGTTTTAACTGATGCGGCCCCGTCGCCAACTTCAAGCGGCGTCACTTTGAGGAAGAAGGTCACTAGTAGCAGTGAAAATTTGAATATTCAAAAAAATGGTGGTGGTGGTATGTTTGCTTGCACGTATTGTTCTCGTTCGTTTGCAACAGCCGGTATCTTGAAAAATCACGAACAAGTAAGTAGCTTTACTTTTTCTTTAAATTGTTCATTTTTTGTCTCTCAATTTGTACAATTTTCAGGAACATGCAGAAATGATGCCATACAGGTGTGATATATGTGGCAAAGGTTTCAAGCACAAACGATCGCAGAATCGTCACCACAAATTGCACTCAGGTCAACGAAAGTACAAATGTACAATGTGCGATTCAAGATTTTTCAGGTAAATTTCTTCTAGATTCAATAAATTTTTTTCATGAAAGCAGTGCACAGTTGCTGGTTCACTTTCATATATATATATATATATTTATTTATTTATTGTTGCTTGAATGTAAAAATTTTTACAAGTAGCGGAGTCTTCGGGTTGAGGAGTATGCACTATTTATCGGATTTTCTTTTGATTATCTAGTTGTAAAAAAATTGATTCATAGAAATAGTTTCATTTTGAAAACCTTCTTGTACATACAACAATAACTATTATTATTACTATTTTTTGCGACTACACTTAGCCATAGTTGTTGGTTGTTGCAAATTTACTTTTCAATTAATAATTCATTTGGATATCTGTTGGATCAAAAAGTTTTACTCTGAAAGTGTTCAGTTGATTATCAAAAGTCGAAAATTTGCATTTGCCGGTTATGTTATCGAGAACAGAGAGAGGCGTTATTGTTTCATTAAATAATTTACATTATTCAATTGGATTACTGAGAGAAATAATCATGTGCATAGTAAATTCGTACTTTGTTGAAAATGTTTTTCAATTAGAGCTTTTTCTTGCCGAACTGTACTTTTCAATGTTTTTTGCTTCACTGATAGGTATACGTGTTTGTTAGAGTTTTCAGGATTGCTGTTTCTGATTTTGATTCACACTTTTCCACTGTTAATGTGAGAATAATGTGTTCTACAATTTCTAGATCGGATCATTTGAAATTGCACATGAAAACTCACGAAGTATCAAAGTATGCTTTTGTGTGCGTTCTCTGCCAGCGTGGATTCAATTCCAATTCTGCTTTGGAAAGTCATTTGCAGGTTAGCATTATTTGAAAAATATTTCTCGACAATTTCGATAAACGAATAGAATTGAATTGAACTGATTTTTTTCTTTTCAAGGTGTATCACAGCAATGAATCACCTGCACAGGATGCGATACAGCCGGACGTCGAGGAAAAGGTCGAATCGTTGTCTCCGGCTATTCAAGTGAAAGAGGAGGAGGAGAATGAGGAGGGTCAAGAAACGACTTTGACAAGCATGACCACCAATGTTGAAGATTCATCCCAGCTCTGTTGCGGCGTCCGTTCTGTCGGTGTAGCGAGTTCCGAAGCGCTGCTAGCGCATGCCGAGTCGGCGGCGCACGGTTTGGGCGTGGCAACTGGGGGGTCGGACTTGTCGCCGTCCGTTTCCAATACTGAACGGGCCGGGTCCGTTTCCACTACTGCCGGCGGGCAGTATGCGTGCTGCGTGCTCTGCTCGTTGAGCTTCGACTCGTCTGAGGCGTTCGAGGCGCACTTTGAAGCTGCGCACCACGGCGGCAGCGGCGGTGCAACAGCGCTCTCAGACCGTGCACTGCTGTCTCAGTTCAACGACCTGGCGGCGACCCTGCCCTCGTTGAGTGCCGGCGCCACTGACAGCTGGCCATCGTCCAGCACAGCAGCGGCGTACAGTTGCGGTTTCTGTGGCGAGTTGAAAGCCAACGTGGGCGATTTGCAAAAGCACACCTTGCACAAGCATTCTTTGAAAGATTTGCAACTGCCTCCGATCAGCGCCGATCCGACGTACGACTGCGATTTCTGCGGTCGTTGCTTCGACAGCATTCTGGCGTTGCATTGCCACGCCTCTTCTGCGCACCGTAAATCCGCCTCCGCGGTCGACGGCTCCAGCAACGTCCAGGCTTACCAGTGCGGCCAGTGCGACACGTCGTTCAGCACGTTGAAAATGTTCACGGGCCACATGCGTGGCCAACTGGCCGACCCGGGGCTTCGACCAAGCTCCGGCGGGCGCCGGTGCCACCTCTGCGGTCTGGTGGCCGAATCCGACGATCGGCTCAACTCACATCTGCTCACTCATTATTTGCAAAAAGAATGCCGGCAGTGTTGCCAAGCCTGCGGGCGTTGGTTCCCACGAGCCGACGAACTCAACGAGCACATGTTCCAAGTGCATGCCGTGCACGCTTACCGGTGCTCGCTGTGCGGCAGCTTGTTCGAATCACGGGCTGACATGCAGCGTCATTTGGTCGCGGCTCACGTCGACGAGCAGATTCGTCACCGGTGTCGAGCTTGCGGTGCTGCTTTCGACTCTGGTGACCAATTCCTGGCCCACGTCCGTTTAGCGCACACGTTCAATAGCAGCAGCAGCAGCGGCAACAACAACAACAACAACAACTGCAGCCCGAGCCCGCCAGAGCTCCACTACTATTGTACTGTATGTTGTTTGGCTTTCGACTCGGAAGCTGAATACAGAGCGCACAGTCATGCCGCGTTCCAGTGTTCGCTTCTGTGTTCCAAATCGTTCTCCGGGCAACACCCCTACGAGCAGCATATCAACAACGAGCACGGGCTCCAGGCTTCCGCCTCAGATGAAGAACCACAGCAACTGGACAACGGCCCCAGCTCCCCGGCCAACAACAACAAGTGCAACATTTGTGACAAAAAATGCTCCAGCTTGGTCGAACTTGCCCAACACAAACTACAACACTGCAAAGTGGTCCATTCGGAAACGTGCGCCGTCTGCCGGGCACCGATTGGGTCGGTTGAGCAATTTTTCATCCACGTCCGCATGCACAACAGCAACACTGCGGGCGGAGTTGCTCCGGCTTGCATCATCTGCAAGCAGAGCCTGCTTTCGACGGTCGAAATGCACACGCACGCGAAATTCCACCTGCGGCTTGACAACGCCTCGCACAACCACTGGCCACGTCAGCAGCATATGTTGTCCAGTAAAGCTGAAGCTCAGGTCCAACAAGCTCACGTTGCCAACGACGGTCTGCATCATCGTTGCACACTCTGCCAGAAGGTGTTCATCTCGCCGGCCAAGCTGCAGTGCCACTTGATTGAGCACTCGTTTTCTGGCGGTTCCGGTTTCCAGTGCTACTTGTGCAACACGGCGTTTCCGCTGCCGCAGACCTTGCAGCAGCACATCACGTCGGTTCACAATCGTCCCGAAGACCGACCTTATCAATGTTCGACCTGCGCCGGGCGTTTCTTTTTCCGGGCCGAACTTGACCATCACACTCTGGCCGAGCACGGCCGTGGCGCCGACACTCTGACAGCCACGCCCGCCGACGAAAGCACCCTGCGTTACTGCTTCTGTGGTCAAAGTGTGCCTGACTTGGCTGCTTTCCAATCCCACTTGTCGGTCTGCACGGCCGCCAAGGGCGGGGATCCGGCGGCCGCATCAGCGCTCGAACTGCTCGCCTGGACCGCTTTTCCGGACGACGCGGAGAAGGTGAAACAAATTCTGGCACTGATCAGTTCCGCCATGGCTGCCGTCGTCTCGACGACCACCGCCCCAACCGCAGCTACAACGACGGAACTGCCGACGAAAACTGAACCCAACTCTGGCGTTCCGTTGTCCATAGCTGCTGCTAGTGTACGTCAGACTGGTAACAAGCGGATGCTGTTGTCTCCACCGGCGGTGTCACCAAAAATGGCAAAATTGTCACTAGCCACTTGCTCACCAACACTGGCAACAACGACTACAACCACAACAACAGCAGCAGCAGCAGCAGCAGCAACAACAACAACAGCTGCAACAGCTACAACTACAACAACTACAACTACAAGTACAACAACTACAACAGCAGCAGTAACAGTGACCGCAGCACCAGCAGTATCGCGGACATCCAGTTCTCAGCAACGTGGTTCACATCCATGTCCTCACTGTTCAAAAGTGTTTCATTCACCCAGTGCACTTCAAGGTTGGTTCGGTTGGATTTTTTTTTGATTTCTGTGCACATGCCTGTGTCTGTACATGCACAAGCCTCCCCCCCCCCCCACTGATTAAGTAGAATCTAAAGCTGTTTCTTATGAACAATTGCTTTCAGGGCATTCTCACGTGCACATGGGCTCCAGGATTCACCAGTGCTCAAAGTGTCAACGGGAATTTCCGACCGCAGCCAAGATGCGCAATCACCAACGACAGCACAGCGGTGACAAGCCGTTTCCGTGCGAAGTCTGCGGACGGTTCTTTTCACGCAAGGACAATTTGAAAGTGCACATGAAAACTCACTTCAAATACAGCGCCCTGAGCTCGTTGAACGATCTGCCAACAATGGTATCGCCAATGTCACGTTGTCTGTACAACACATCCATTGGTCAGCCTGCTACCTCTGTGGTGGAATTGCAGAACTCAAGCACCAGTGCCACTAATGCAACGGGAAGCGACGACGAGTCCACTAGTGCCGTGTCTCTGCGTCCACAGCAGCTAATTGCTTGAAAGCGACGTACTTTACTTTCTTTCACCAACTCATATCATTCACATTCGGAGTTACGTTTTTCATTGCAAACTTCCTCAGATAAAATTGGTTTTCAAATGTTTTTCCATGCGCTGTTGTTATTCTGGTGTGCATGTGCACAAGCAACACTTTTACGTTGCTTTACCTGGATGTTCACATATTTTTCTGATCATCGTGCATGCCACTTGCTTGCTGGCTTTGCTGGTAACGGCAACAATACAAGTCTTCCTATCAAGTGTCTGGTTTTTACTGGTAATTTTTCATTCAAAGAAGGGAAAAATGGAAACGGTTGAATCATTATTCTATTTGCCTTGTACTACACATATACATATGTACACTATTTACTTACTGTGTTCAGCTTTTGTTCCAAAACGGTTCTTCTTCTTCTTTTTCTTCTTCTTTTTTTCAACTTCTTTATGCGACAAAAAATCATTTTTTTGTTGTTTATCTGTTTTTCCTTTCTCTTCTTCTTCTTCTTCTTCTTCTTCTTCTTATTCTTGTATTGCTGATTGTATATATATATATATATATATATATATATATATATATATATATCCATCTTATTATGCTGTACTTGCATTTGTGCAGCATCTGTTTGTTACTTTATCAGCAGCAGTGGTCAAAATGAATATGACGAATGATCAATTAATTCTTTTTCAACTTGAATACCAAACGAATATCAGTTTGATCAAAATTTCTAGTAAATTTTTTACGTGCTCCGTAGGTAAAAGTTTTCCAAATATTCACTTCAACACTGCGCAACAGTTCTCGAAAAAAGAAAAAATTGCAAGAATTACAAGATTACTATGCAGTTTTGTTTCCAAATTTGCCAATTAATTTCCCGTTGTAAATAATAATGAAAAGTCTACTTGTTTAATACTTACATTCCATATTCAAAACACCCTACTGTAGGGTTGTGGGTGGGTGTGGGTGTATGCGTGTATTTTTATTACAATAATAAATGCTGCAATAAAACACTTTTTCATTTACATAAAACAGTCTACTAGAAAAACACCGAGAAATATACGCTTTAATTTGTCATTATAACATTACAATATAGGACAGTGGTTCTCAGACTGTGAATCGCGATCCACTGGTGAGTCGTGGCTTTGGAGGAAAGGAACTGCTCAACACGCTGGTTGGCTTTGTAAAAGACAAAGCTCTGAACTGTATTTTGTAAATGTGTTGGAGGTTGTACAGTCGATGCCTAAGACCAGAACCGGAAAGCATGAAGGCAACCGAAAAGTTAGCCCCCCTCCCTTAGCGTGTGCCCCATTATGAAATATTAATGAAATGTAATTTATAATTTTGATTAGATAACAGTAAAATGATCAAAGCAAATCAGCTTTTCGTGTTTATTGGAGCTAGGTAAGCAGTGAAAATTAAGAATTGGGTCGCAGTCGACAGAACTTTGACAACCACTACTGACACAGGATAAATATATTTGTGTAAAGGTTTACATGCCAACATCAAACTGACGTTGGTTGCTGAATCAGAGTGCAACTTTCAACAAATTCTGCCCATCTGGCTTGTCAGATTGATTTTTTCATCGGTTCATTGGTTGCTTATTTGAGTTCTGATTCAAAGCATCCGATTTGATCAACTTCACCAAAAGCAAATGTGCAACACCAGTTGGCCATTACAACGAACTAAACAGATAACAATCGTAAGCGTTGAGAAATATGCTTCAGGCTACAGCGCTTTATCATCACCAAATGCAAAGCTACGGACCACGCCAAACGTCAGCATTAGCAGCACAACTGACGTCACACGTTAACAGCATACTTTTTCAATAAGCCTACTTCATTTCAGGATATTGTTCAAATTGTTGCCGTTCGTTTGTTGCAAATCTGAATTTAATCGAAAATTGAAAATGAAAATCTGGCACTAAACACAATTCAAAGTTTTTTGTTCACTTTTTATAGATAAAACAGAAAAAAACATCATTCACTTCTTTGCAGTATTTTAATTGCATTTTGTGCTGCTTCTTACTGTAATGGTACCTGCAATGTATCACTTTTGTTGTAAATAATGTTGTGATATTGCCCGATTTATTTGCATTTGCGATATCTCATCAATACCAGCAGCGCATGTTCTAATTGTTCAACGCTTTTTGTTGAAACAGTTGAACAGCATCAAGTTGGAATTTTGAGTCTATTTTTTATTCCATTCACATTCATGAGTCTATTTTTGAGATGAGATGTGAAATTTATCAAGTTGAATTGATTTTTTTTTACACTTATTCTCATTTCAGATGAGTACTCGTGAAAAAGATAGCCCTCGGGATTCTGCTGGCAAAGGTTAAAATTTGCAGTTTGCTTCAAATTGTACACTTTGTTCAATCAATTTTTTGCTCTAGGGCCGCGAATGGAGAGCGGCGAATGCAAGTCGAGAAAAAGAGTTTGATTGACTTTTTTGTATTTATTATAAAATTTTTATTGAAAATAAGTTTGAAATTTTGTTTGAAGAATCATCCGCCACTGGTGACACTGGTGCAAAGGAACGGCGCTTGGTGGAAAAAGATTGCACAAAAACTGAGGGTTGTAAAGTGAAAATTGATGTATTATAAAAATATATAATTTATTCACTTTTCAGGTAAATTTATCACTGTATACGATATTTATGGTTTTGAATTCAAATGGCCAGAGAAATATTTGAAAAGAACGAGCAGCAGAAATCGCATCAAGTACAGCTACAATTTGAATGTTTCCCGAAGCCGACACTGTAACTGACGGGTGAATACATGCTCAATGTTTTTGCAAATTTCTGTCATGATGTAAGCATATATAAAAATAAAAATTTTTTTAAATGCTTTAATACAGTGAAATTTGCCAAAGGGAACAATCTGTATTTATAATCTGGCAGCTGTCCGAGTTGGGCAGTTTATCTCGGTTCAAAAACAGCATTATTAATCGTAGCACTGAAAACGTTTTGCTCTTGTTTGATATTCATGAAAACTGCCCTTTGCCTTTCCAACACAAGTAAAGTATATCTTTGCTTGGAATGCTAACCAAGGCTCATCAGGACCTTAACCGTGACGTCGTATTGTTCAACTGTTGTCACTGCGTGTAACCAAACGATGACTGCTGGACAAATTATTCTTAGCCATTTATGCTAAAGCTTTTTATTGACATTTACGATCTTTTCAACATGTAGTATGAAAGTAAACTTATAAAGTGGAACGGATATAACAGTCACTGGCATCATGTATTAGCAACCTTTATAAAGTAGGCCCATGTCTAATCCGGGCAATAATTCCGGCCCCTTGAGTGCCCAGACTATCGAGACTGTAGTTGAAAATATTTGTAAGAAGCAAATATGTTTTGTAGAAATTATGAGTGCTGCTGATTTGCAGTAGCAGAAATGTTTTGTGCGCTTTGGTAGCTTCAGCATGTTAATTATTATCATTAAGAGAATTCCACGAGTTGTCATTTTGGGTCTTGCGAGGGACAGAACATCAACTGGCAACTCTAACAGTACATGTGTATGTACATGCTTTGTTTTCAAAATTAGCCGAATGATCAGCTATTAGTATCGACTAAGGCAACTGGTGGACACTGGGTTAGACAGATCAGCAAATGTGAATAGCTTAATCTTGTATTGACGAGTTCACTTGAGGGTGGCAGATGCTGTTCAACATGAACTCCTTAATTATAGTATTATAATGAAAAATCGTACCAATACGCTGTTAGGTTAAAAATATTTTTATTTTCATAGCGTTTTGGCTTACAATAAAGTACCCTTTTAAGAATTCAAAATTTCCAGCATTTTATGTTTAATAATTTATTATTTGTGAAAATTTTCATTTTTTAAATAAATTTAAAACAAAAATTTATTTATTTAATGAATTAAATGTACATCTATTTTCTCTTTCTTAATTTTCAAATGGATTTATTTTAAAATTTGTACATGCATCATAATTACAGTATGAAAGTTCACATACAGTATGAAAATCGTGTGAAGATGGCGTTATTTTAAAAAATTATTTTGTCAACTATAGTTTTTTTTTGTTCTTTTTTAATTTTTTTGTTTTACTGAAAGCGTGTTTATTTAAATTATTTTTATGTTGAAGATTAAAAAAAATTTTCTTTTCATTATTGTCTGAATTATTTTTAACATCGAGTGTCTATTTTAATTTGTTTATATATTTGTAGTTTTGAATTTGAATTTTGATTTGTTGGTTTCCATGTCTGTCGATGGATCACCGCACAGAGTTCCTGTGTTTAAACGTGTTTTCCTCAGTTCTCTGAGCAAAGAAATTGGTTCCAAGTGGCCAACTGGAAAGCAAGAGGAAAAGTTGGATGATTCTGAGCATGTTAGTCAGATTTCGCAGATTGATATTTCTTGGACGCCGCCTGATTTACACAAGAAAAGAATGCTCTTTTCTGGCAGTCGTAGAAAGTAAACTTTTTGTTATTCTTGTATTCTAAGTAATTGCTTTTCAATAATTGCATATCTTGTGAATATTTATGTATATATATTTTTTTTTCTTTATTGGTTCTGATGGACGGTGATTGTTTTAATGTGACGTTTTCATTTGAGATTTTTTCTCAAAATGTGAAGCAGCATGCAAAATTTACTGATGTAAATGAGTAGAGTGCACTTTGTGGATATTGCAGTTAATTGCATTGAACTGTAAAGTGAGCTTGTTGAGCAGTTATAGATGAACTATTGGTAGAGTTTGAATTATCTTTCACAGTTTATGCATTTTTTTCGTGTGCAAAAGATGAAAATCTTCAACAAGAAGTTACTTTTCACTGTAAAATAGAAATTGATACAGATTTTTTGTTGCTGTTTCTTTTCAAATTTATATTTTAGATGGCGATACAATTTTATTTCACATACCAAACAGTCAGAAGAATCTCAGCCGAAGGCGACGACTTCGATGCGACAAACTGTTTTTGGCCATTCAAAGGATGAGAACGAATGTCCCTCAAAAACTGCCTGCCTCATGAGCAGCGTTTGTAATCTTGAAATTTTCAGCTCAAAAGATTCGCCTGTGAAAATAGTCGGTCGATGTGATTTACAATCGCCCTGCCGTGGGAAGAAACCAATGAAAGCAAACACTTTGCGACGCATTCAGTTAAGACGAACAAATTCTGCAAAAAAGCTGTTTCAGGATTTTGGTTCAGGCGGTGAATGTGGATATTGTTCAGAATTTTTCAATAAACAAGACCCAACAAACGACGGCAAACCTGCATTTGAATGTCAAATCAATTTACACAGTAATGTGGAATTTAATGAATACGGCGAAAGCAATGATGATATGATTTTGATAAGCGAATGGTCAGATGGTGTTAGTCAGGAAAGCATTGCCATTCAAACTTCTAGTCAAACATCCGAATCTTGTTCTGTTACTGTAGAAGCAACGGATCATCATTTGAATTCGTGCAGTTCAAATCCGACGAGTTCATCACCAGTGGAATTTTGCCATTTTGCCATCAATAATAAACGATTCAGTGGTAGAAGAAGATTTATCCAAGGCGGTTTTGCTGAACAGTTTCAAAAAAGCATCAAAAGGCAGATGAGCAATTTGAACATTTGGCATCATCGTCGGCGAAACGACAACGCATTTTCAAAAGACAATCACGCGTGGTTTAACAAAAAAGAACACGAAAACATACAGTATGAATTGATTGCTATTCATATGGAATATGGCTATTACAAGTGTATATGCCAGGTTGCACGTACATCTTTGAAAATTTTGATAATATTTCATCGTTATGTTTTTGAGTCGTACAGTCTGAAATGTGGTATGATTTTTAATCTTTATTTGCCTTTTTTGAAATTTTTTTGTAAAAGCAAAAATACGCCAATAATTTTGACTCCTTCTCTTATAGACATCGTAGATCAAAGCTGTTGAATTGTGATTACGCAATTAAATATTCAAAAACATAATACTGTGTTTGTTGTAGCAAAAAATTACTAAAAATGTAGTAGGCATTACGGAAGTGTTTATTATTTTTTTGTATATCTGCAAACAAGACTTACATGAAATATGTAAAGAAACAATTTTCTCATTATTATTTTTGTACACACTCGTTTTATATCTGTGCTTGGTATGAAATGGAACTTTGCACTTTTCTAACAATTACGGTGAACCTCAAATATAACATCTACCTTAAAAATATAAAAAATAAACAATAAAAAATATAAATAATAAACATTAAAAAACCAAACAATAAACAACAAAATACAATAATGTTTAAGCAAAATTTAAACTTAACAAGTGAATGCATTTATTTTAAAGCAAGATTGTTTAATCCCACTTTAAAACAAATGAGGGTATAAATAAGACGACTTTACTTTTTATTTCATTCGACAAAATTTTCTTCTCGCGCAAAGATGCCTGAATTGTACGCTTTTGACACTTTTGCGTATTACCGGGATTGTAATCCACTTCTGTTGTTCATCATGATTAAAGACGGGCCATCTTCTAATCAACCTTTCTGTGCAGGTAAACAATTATACAGTAATAAACCTTCTTTTAAGAAAAACATACTGACCGTAATCCATTTTTAGCGGGAAACCGGAGTGGCTTATGTGATGAACCGATGATGTCAGTTGTAGAAAGAAAATTGCGCTATATGGGAGCAACATCACGTGCTGCCGGCATAAATATTACTGATGTGATTTGTGCACCAAGCTTGAAGTATATTGCACTGGCAGATAGTTTTATTGAAGGTAACATTAACCAAATTTGCTAACATGTATTTGATAATTTGCTGATTATTTTCATCAGGGTACGAGAGTAAATTAGAAGAAAAAGACAAGGTACTGAAGATCAAGATCGATGGTGGATTCAGTGAATCAATCGATTATTATTACTTGCAGGAGCAATTGAAAACAAATGTTATGGAAAGTGGATTTCCTGTTGATCAGATTTATGAGTATGAATTAAATTTTTATAAACAGGCCTTCACTTCCGATCTAATATTCATTTCAATAACGCTTATCCTGTGTAAACTTAGATTAAGATAAAATGTTTTATTCGTTTTATCAAAATAATCTTTAAAAATTTACATAAAGCAATGCTGAAAAGAAATGGAAAACTTATGAATGTTTGTTTTCAGAACATCCTACAAATGTCCAAAACACCGCAACTACGAGACATTTATTGAAATGGATGAGCGCATAACTGAGACATTGAAATCAATAAGAGCAAAGTATTCAGATTCAACTGAAAGAACAATGGCTATATTTGTGAACAAATCTCTAGAGTCCGTGTTACAATTCATTACTAATGGGCCACCGATACCGCTAGAGCGGTATGTTGAGAACATAATGAAAGCTCAGGACACATCTACGCAAATTGCTGAACAAATGCAATAATCTGATCAATGAAAATCTACTCATTGGATATTTATTATCCATCTCATCATTTTCAAACTTTTGATATTTATTGATAATTTATGTTTTATGATGTAAATTGTGTTTTTGAATCGAATGTATTTTCAAAAATTGATAATCGCAAGTTGTTCATGACAATTATATTGTTGTTCAAAATTATCACATTTTTAATAAAATAACATAAAATAATGGTGTTTTGTGTATTTTGATGTGCATCAGCTATATTAAATGCTGAAAACTAATAAATTATTTTAATACATAATATTGATCTACAACTGAATTAATTGATACATCTTTCAGTTTACTGTCAATACTGTAAGATTGTTTTTTTCAATTTTCACTGTACTCGTGAGTGATGTTGCCATGGTGACACAAATTTTAGTTAAATAAACAAAACGACCCGCCATTTTGTTAAACTTTTTCTCAATGTAATCAAAACTTTCTTTGTTCACCAAAAAGCAATTTATTCTTTCTTTTATCACAAATTTCAACTAATAATATTCAACTCCAAGTGCTATAAATGCGGTTTTGCAGTGTCTCAATGCTACTAAATTTATCTTTGATTATAAATCCCATTTATCTAATAATGTTAACAATCAAAAGTGACTGAGTTGTTCTGAAATTAGGTCAACTGCTGTTTGAATACAAGCAGCATGAAGTTTTGAAGCTCCTTTTATACTTAAACAAATTATGAAAATTCACTATTAAAATGTTGACCAAAATCTAGTTAATTACTTGATATTGAAAACAAAGGTTTTTCAGCTTCAAAATGGAATGACGTAATTATGATAAAAGTAATTTTTGATAATGCTGATCACTAAAACTTATAAACTTCACAGCAAAGAATGCGTTCAAGATAACAAAATTACAATAAATGATAAAACTTCAATTTTGATAAAAATATAGTCGACATGATTTTGAAATTATAAAAATTTTCACTACTAATGTTACGTCACTACTATTGAAGTTACATAATTCTAAATGGAAATTTTTGAACCAATAAAATGAAACAATATTGCAGCTAATCACAATTGAAGGCTTTGAATCAATGAGCTATTAGAAAAAGAAAACCAATGATAATTACGGCAGGAAGTACCAATAAAATAGCGCGTACAACGACCAATAAAATAGGGCTCAGAAAATTTGACCTGAAGTAAACCATCCCGTTAACTACACTTCATCGAGATAATAAAAGACAACTTATTTGAATTTTAAAAACAGAAAATACTGAAGCAAATTTAGTAACATAAATTCGCAGTGTTCAAATGGGGAAAAATACTGATGTGAATGTTATCATCACATTAACATTTCTATTGTAGTTGCTTACCACGGAAGTTCATGGGCACATACTGCACATAGCGAAAGACTGCACTTAATTCGAAATCAACAATCCAGAATAACTAAGGTAGAAAATATAAAAATTTTCAGTTTCAAATCGATGAGCCTCAAAAGCACACCAGCCACAATAACGGCAGATAATCTCAACGTGTGACAGTATGGAGATGTTCTGCCTTCAAATTTATCAATCACTACATTCACATAGGCAGTTCATTTATGAATGCTTTTCACTTTCAGAAGTGGGTGTTATCTGATGAAGCAGCTGAACCATGCAATAACCGCTTTGGAATAAGCTAGAGGAATAGGTGATTTGCAGTGTGAGCATATTCACTTCGAGGAATCACAACTAACAAAATAAATTTTCTGATACAAAGGAACAATGACAAATGACACATCCAACTACAACAGAAAGTACTACCTGCAAGCTATCTGTAATTATAGTCGGCGCTCAAACAAATGAAGTCAATTTGTGACACAGGGAACTCAGAAATATTCAAATAAATAAGAATATGACTTGATATAAAATCGTAAACTCAAGAACTCTGCTTGCATCAGTGACACTGTGAGTTTAGTGACAAAACCACCAAACTCTTGTTTTTGCATTTGTGAAAATTAGGGACAAAAATACAAGTTCAAAAAAATGGTAATGCAAAATGGTATCAATTAAATGATGACTGTATTTTATTGAATAATAATAATAATGAATATGTTTTTTGATAATGAATATTTTTCAGTAACAACAAAATTAATAATATTTATATATATATGAAAAATTAAAAAACGTATATATATTCAAAATGTTCCTTCAAAAACCTTTAATGTATACAAGCACATGATTAACTATAAATTAAATAACATTTTTGCCACGTCAGCTTAAGCTAAATAAGGGTATAAATAAGATTAGTTTAAATCTTTATTTTAGTGTTCAAAAATTCTTTTGCCGTGCGCAGGTGTTCACAGTACTGAACAAGCATGTCGCGATCCTATTTCAAAACTTTTGACTCGTGGGCGCTTTACTGGAAGTCTACACAAACGTTGTGGTTTATCCTGGTTGAAGAAGACAGATTTCCTCATCTGCGTTTCCGTGCAGGTAATGATTAATACATCAATGAACCTTCATCTCACAAAGAATATTCACCGTAATTCAAATTTAGTGAGAAACGAGATGGGTGAATGGAAATTCTACTCCACTACAACGGTGGAAAGCAAATCACATGTGATGGGAGAAATATCACATGAATCAGGCTTTAACATCACCGATGTCATTTGTGCGCCGAGCATGAGATGTGTTGCTGCAGCCGATAGCTTCATCAAAGGTAACAGTAAACTTGATACAAGTGATCATCATGTATTTGGCAGTTTGCTGATTATTTTATTTAGGATTCGAACGTGATCAAAAGGGTAAAATGAAAAATTTGAACATAAAAATTGACGGTGGATTGAGCGAATCGATTGAAGGTTATTATTTACAGAAGCAATTTCGATCACTTGCCTTGGAACGGGGATATGCAGTTGATGAAGTTTACGAGTATGAATTGAAGTTTTATAAATTTACTTTTATTCTTACTTTAGATGAGTTTCAATAGAATTTATCCTTTATATACTGATATTAAGATGAAAATGTTTTGCCCGTTTTGTTTATATTCATAATGATGTTAATAAAGTGAACAGAGCAGAAACAAAATATAATGTGTATGAATTTTTTAGGACTTCCATTAAGTGGTCAGAAAACCACAATGTTGACACGTATGTTAATTCGGATTGGCGCATAAATGCAGCATTGAAATCATTAAGAAAAAAGTATCCAGGTTCAATGGACAAAATGGTGGCTGTGTTTGTGGACAAGAGTTTGGAGAGTGTGCTGAGAGGCGTAGGTGCTCATTCACGGAGACTGTTCAAACTGTATTCTCCTGCTATAGAAGATACCCTGATGGCTCAGGAAAATGCTGATAAATAAAGACAGCAGTGGGATGAATGAAAATCTACTCATCGAATATTTATTATTCGCCTCATTATTTTTTCATCTTTTATATATTTACAATTTATGTTTTATGATTTAAGCTGTGTTTTTGAAATCGAATGTATTTTCAAAAAATAATAATGACCATCTTATAGTCGCAGTTGTATTATTCAAAATAATTTAATTTTTAATAAAGTAACATAAAATAGAGTTGTGTTTATTTTCATGCACTTATGTTATGCTAAATGTTGAAAATTAATAAATCATTTTCAAAAACATCATGTATAACTGAATTAATAAACACAATTTTCAGTTGATTATTCATACTGTAGTGTTGTTTTATAATTTTTACTGCACGCGTGGGTTGCGTTGCCATGGTGACACAAGTTTTAGTCGAATAATCAAAACGACCCGCCATTTTGTCAAACTTTTTCTTAACGTAATCAAAATTTTCTTTTTTCAACAAAAAGAAACTTATTCTTCTTTTTATCACAGATTTTAACTAATAATATTCAGCTCGAAGTGCTACAAAACCGGTTTTCCGGTGCTTCGATGTTCATAATTTTATCTTTGATTATAGATTACCATTTACTTAAATTTGTGTAAAATTTGCTGTTGTAAAATTTGAAATAAATTTCTTGTACTGATGTTTCATTTTGTTGAGATATTGATATTGTTGTTATTGTTGTAGTTGTTTATAAATGAATCTGATGATCAATAACGGATACTATAGGTAACAAAAAACTGAAAATGGTTGGAATCAGAAATTCAAAATTTTTCAGGTAGAGGATGAATATAATTTCATTTCAATGCGCTCATAGGAACACAAGCTTTAGAATCCTCTAAATCTAGAATAAAAAACAGACTAAGAATGGAAACCTTTCTTTTTCTCGATATCTTAGACAACGTTCAAAGCAATGTGAGCTAAACAACTTTTATTTAAAAAAACATAATCTAGATTTTTGAATTGTAAACAAATATACAAATGTTTTTTTAATGTTTTGTAAAAAAAGTATTTGTTGTTTGATATCAGAAGATTTTAGTTTATTCTTTACAAAATTTTTAACTTTTGAAAAACAAATTTATCCGTTATGCCTGCCAACAAATATATCACAGCAGAGCAGATGCAGGGTCATCTCAGAGATAAGGTGAAAAATTTACATCTATGATGGAGATACCTCAACAAAAAACCGTCTGTGTTTATTGTTCTGTTGTCGGGTAAAATAATATGAAAATGTAACTGATCATTTAAATCATAGCCCATGCATTTGTTATGGAATGTTCAACATTTCCTTTATCATTGAAATACAATTTCCAATGTTGCCAATAGTTGTAAATGCAAATAGTAATGCAATGGCTACTTAATAATACTTAATAATACTGGTAATTAATTTACTTAATGGTAATGGTTAATGGCTTAAATGTTCGATATTTAAGTGGTCAGTTTAGTTCGGATCTCGAAAAACAGTTTAAGAAATTAACACTAAATGTATATTTTTTTAATCAAATTTTATATTTTTTATTTTCCATTCAAATAAAACCGAGAAACAAACCCAATAACACTGGTCGATGATGAAGAAGAAACTTTGTAGGGATTGCAATTCTTTGATTGTAAATAAGGTAGATTTGAAGAAATCAGTCATGCTAAAATCAGAAAAGTATTTCGATGCTAAGATTTAGTAGTTGACACTGCCATTTTTACGTTCACAACTAACGTTATGTCACTATTATAAAAGTTACGTAATTCTAAATGGAAATATTTGAACCAATGAAATAAAAAAATATTGCAGCCAATCACAACTGAAAAATTTGAATCAATGAACAATTATACAGGGAAAGCCAATTAAACAACGCTATGAAGGTCCAATAAGACAAGAAGTTGAACGACCAATAACAAAACACGGTGAAAATTCATCCGAATAAATATGTATTTTTTAATAAACATTAATGAAATATATTTTTGACAAAAAATAATTTTTCAGTAACAATGGAATTCATAATATTTATATAAATATTAAATATTTATATGACGGTATAATTACATGAATTAAAAATATTTAAAGTTTCCAAGTAAATACATTTACTTTAAATTTAAAAATCATTTGTTTTAATGTCATTTTAAACAAAATAAATGTATAAATAAGATTCATTTTAATTTTTATTTCTTTCATCGAAAATTTTCTTGTTGTGCGCAGGCGTAGCAAAAGCAGCGATACGTCTAAACAAGCATGCCGAAACGCAACTGCGACACTTTTGATTCTTGGGGGTTCCATTGGGATTTTACACAGATGCTGTGGTTCATTATGGTAGAAGAAGACGACCTTCTTTTATTTCGTCTCGGTGCAGGTAATCATTAATACTGTGCAATGTACCTTTTTCTCAAAAAAATAATTACCGTAATCCAAATATAGAGAGTGATGAAGCAAACGTATGGAGCTCTTCGTCTCTAACAATGACAGAGACGAAATCACGAGAGATGGGTAAAGCTGCACAATACATGCGCTACAATATCACTAATGTCATTTGTGCACCGAGCATCAAGTGTATTGCCGCAGCTCACAGTTTTATTAAAGGTAACATTAAGCCGATAAAAATGATCATCATGCATTCGGCAGTTTGCTGATTATTTTTTTAGGATTTGAAGGTGGAAAAAAATATCAAGGCAAACCTTTGAATATAAAAATTGAAGGTGGATTGAGCGAAACAGTTGAAGGCTATTGTTTGCAAAAACAGTTTCAATCGTTTGTTGCCGAAAGTGGATATCCCATTGATGAGAGCTATGAGTATGAATTAAATTTTCATAAATAGTCTTTTAGATTCCCTACTTTAGATAAGTTTCAATAAAATTTATCTCTTGTATGCTGAGATTAAGATGAAAATTTTTGCCTGTTTTCTTTATATTCATAATGATCTTAATAAAAGAATACAAAGGGTGCTGAAAATAAATGAAAAATTTATGAATTGTTTTAGGACATGCATTAAATGGCCTGGTGGCAGCAGTATTGACCCCTTTGTTAATTTGGCGTGGCGCATAAACGAGGCAGTGAAATCAATGATGAGGACTTATTCAGGTGCAATCGAGCAAATCGTCGCTATTTTTGTAGACAGATCTTTGGAGAGAATGCTGAGATGCGTAATGATTGGGCCACCTCTACCGTTCATACTGCGCGTTCCTCCTATACCAGACAGTGTGCTGGCTATGCAGGAAAGAGAAGAGTGAAGAGAATAATGTGATCAATGAAAATCTACTCATCGGATATTTATTATCCATCTCATTATTTTCAAAGCTATTATATTTAAAATTTTGTTTTATTATGTAAATTGTTTTCTTGAAATTGAAACTATTTATAAATATGAACAATGAATATTTTTTCATCACTGTTATATCATTCAAAATTGTTAATAAAATAATATAAAATAGTGTTTTGTTTATTCGCATGCGCACAAGCTATCCTTAATGTTGGAAATGAAGAAGTTATTTTCCTAATGAATATTGATTTAGAATTGTATTAATTGATACAATTTTTAGTTGATTATCTGTACAGTAAGATTGTTTTTTAATACTGACTTCACGCGTAGATTGTGTTGCTATGGGGCACAGCTTGGAGTCAATTAAACTAAAAGGTTAGTCATTTTGTCGAATTCTTTTTCTACGTGGTCAAAATTTTCGTTCTTCAAAAAAAAAATTCTTCATTTTTCTACAAATAGAAAGTGATAATATTCAGCTCCAAGTGGAACAAAACCAATTTTTCAGTGTCTCGAAGCTACTAATTTTATCTTTGCTTATAATTTCAAATTGTATAATAATAAGAATGGTGATAATCATAAAAGTGACTGAGTTGTTGTGAAATTTGTAATAAATTCGTTGTGTCAATGTTTCAGATTTGTAGAAATAATGATATTATTGTTATTGTTATAGTTGTACGTAACTGAAGGTGATGCTAAAGGGCAGATATTGTATGTTTCAAAAAGCTGAAACTAATTCGAATTCAAAATCAATCAAAAAATCATCAAATGGAACAAAAAAAGTTTTCATTTTAAATCAGTGCAATTCAACTGACACAATATCCATGCTAAAAAAAAAGTATTCTCAACGTCTGACAATATGGCTTTTTGTATGCAAATTTATATACCGTTACTATTTACTGGGACATCTCATTTATAACTGTTTTTCACTTGCAAAAGTGGCTCTCACTTACCATGACCAGAACATGACAGCTTTGCCATGATATAATTGCTTTTGTATGAACCAGTGCCGTGTTTGATTCCAAATGTACGCGCGTTCACCTCGAAAAATCATTATTGCCAAATAAATTATGTGGTGCTTTTCACGTTCAAAAATTAAGAATACAGCAAAAAGTACAACCAGCTACAGTATTTTTAGTCACCGCTCAAGTAAATGCCATTACTTTGTGGCACAAAAAACTGAAAATATTCAAGTAACTTTGAATGTGACATGAAATAAAATGATCAAACTTGCTTTCTAGCATTTATGAAAATTAAGGAGGATAAATACAAGTTCAGAAAAAATAGTAATGCGGAAAGTTTCCATTTAAATAGCAACTCAGTTTTCTTTAAAAACATTAATGAGGTGTATTGTTGATGATAAATATTTTTACAGTAACAACGGAGTTAAAAGTATTTATATTTATATGTTTAATAATGAAATTCGGCAAGACTGGATACAATAAAAGTTGTTAAAGTTGACAAGCAGGTACATTTTCTCCGTATTAAAAACATTTATGCCTACGTCACGCTACACTAAATAAAGGTATAAATAAGATCAGCTTTAATTGTTATGCCATTTTTTAAAAATTCTTTCGTTGTGAGCAGGCGTCGCATAAGCGTTGACTCTTCTGATTTAGCATGTGGAAATCTAATCTTAGCACTTTTGACTCGTGGTCGGTTCGCTGGCATTTTACACACGAGCTGTGGTTTATTCTTGTTGAAGAGGATGTACTTCCTTTTCTACGTCTCGGTGCAGGTAATCATTAATACAATAATTAACTTTCATCTCAAGAAAAAACATACCGTAACCTGAATTTAGGTAGAAAGGAGGAAGGTGTCAGGAAATCTGGGTTTGCGACAATGACAGAAAAACGATCACGAGCCATGGGCACAGCATCACATTATGCGCGCTTCAATATTGTTGATGTTATCTGTGCACCGAGTTTCACATGTATTACGGCAGCAGATAATTTTATCAAAGGTAACATTATTAATAAATAATCGTCATGCATTTGATATTTTGTTGATTATTTTTGTAAGGATTCGAAGGTGGTCTAAAAGATGAAATCAAAGTTTTGGACATAAAAGTTGATGGTGGATTGAGCTCATCTGTCGAAGGCTATTATTTACAGAAGCAGTTTCTATCACTTGCTGCCGAAGGTGGCTATCGAGTGGATGAAACTTACGAGTATGAATTAAAGTTTTATAAAGATATTTTTATTCTTACTTTAGATAAGGTTCAATAAAATTTATCCTTTGTATGATGAGATTAAGATGAAAATTTCTGTTTTCTTTATCATCATAATCATCTTAATAACGTGACACATGGCAGTGCCGAAAAGAAATGAAAAATTCATGAATTCTTTAGGACATCCGTCAAATGTCCAGAAAACTGCAAAATTGACCCGTATATTAATTTGTATTGGAGGATAAACGCGGCACTGGAATCAATAAGAAAGAAGTATTCTGGTTCAATGGACAAAATGGTCGTCGTCTTTGTGGACAAATCTTTGGAGAGCTTGCTGAAAGAAGTTTTGGTTGGGCTGCCGGCAGCGTTCAAAGTTCATGTTCCTTCTGTAGGGATTTCTCCGTCAACTATGTAGAAAATTGAAGAATGACAGCAACAATGTGATCAGTCAAAATTTACACTTCGACTATTAATTATCCTTCTAATTATTTTCACTGCTATTATTGATATAGTTTATTCTTTTATGATGTGAATTGTTTTCTTGAAATTAAAAGTATTTCTGAAAATGAATAATGAACATTTTTTCATAACAATTATATCATTCAAAATTATCACATTTTTAATAAAGTAACATAAAATAGTGTTTTGTTTATTTTCCTGTGAATCAGCTATGCTAAACTTTGAAAATTAATAAATTATTTTTGTAATAAATATGAATAAATGTATTATTTGGTAGAATTTTTACTTGATTATCTGTACTGTATGTTGTTTCTTAATTTTTACTCCACGTGTCAGTTATGTTACTATGGCACAACTTGGAGTCTATTAAAAAAAACGACCCGCCATTTTGTCCAACTTTTTCTCTAATTCTCAAAATTTTCGTTGTTCAACAAAATGCAACTTATTCTTCCTTTTATCACAAATTTTAACTTATAACATTCTGCTTCAGGTGCTATAAATGCGATTTTGCAGTGTCTGAATGCTACTAATTTTATCTTTGATTATAGATCACCATTTACCTAATAATGATAATGATAAATATCGTAATCATAAAAGTGACTGAGTTGTTGTGAAATTAGGTCAACTGCTGTTTGAATTGGTAAGTTGACAGCATTGAACAGTGAATGAGTTTTTGACTGAAAATGAAGTGAATTTGAGATGGATATTCAATGTTCAGCAGCTGCTGCTCGTTGGAAAGTTTTAAGAGAATCCAGTGTTAGTGTCAAAGCTGTTTTTGTGACTCGATATCTTCTGAAATGTGAGTTGCCCATTTTGCACCGTAATCGATTTCCGACAATGAAAAACATACCTTTTGATATAAGTTATAAGCAGACATGGAATATTGTGTGAAAATAATATTATTCAATGTCCTCAAGAAATTGAATGATATGTTTATTACCGATGATAAACGATTTACTTGCAAAATAAACGTTGTAATCTAAAAGTATTGGTATACTGTAGATATTTCGTACGATTTAGAAATTATTCATTCTTTGTTTGCTGTTGTTGATATACGTTAGTTCTTAATTCAATTTTGATTTTATTCGTTTTAAAATTTTTCACTATGAAAATTTCAGAATACTTTTCGAGCTGTTTTAGTATAATGTAAATATTTTCATTAAAGTAAAAGAAATATATTATTGCAGGATAAAAACTTTTCTCTGCATCATCTTTTAACGTTTTTGTTTTTTCGGTGATGGAGGTTTCATGAAATCTGTTATACGCATTTGAATGCTGCCATCTTTATCTGGTACCTGGCAATGAGTTTTAACGTTCGTTTCCATAACGGTGCATTCAACAGGCTTCAACAATCTCGCAGCCTAAAATTTGGGAAATAAAATTCCAAAACAATTTAACGCAGAAACATGAGCATCAATATATGCCAAAAGTATACTTACAGCAGCAGATGGATATTCATCTGGATTTAGCCATTTCAACACGTCTTCATCTGTTTCCAAAATGGCAGGCATCCGTGAGTGAATTTTGGACACACTTTCGGATGCATCCACGGTAATTATAACGAACGAAAAACCTTCTTTGTCATCTTTCTGAAATATTTCAACTTTAATTTTGAAATGAAAATGAATTAAATACCTCATTGTTTTCAATAAATATGCCCGCCATGTGCATGAGTTTTCGGTTGTATCGCTCATCTTCTCCAAGAACTTTCAAACGATATTCTGGTGACGCAGGCAAGAATATAAAATGTTTTTTATTTGTTTTTTGACAAGTTTCATAATAACTGAAAAATGAAGATATAATAACGACAATAATATTATTGAAGAAATATTTTCAACCCGTCTGCAAGAATTACGCAACGACGATTCATCATCATAGCTTCTTCACACTTCTTTACTTTGAAAAGATTGTCTGATCGTGCATTGATCATCAGGTATTTTGAAGGTGATGTACAGAAGTAGCCCCAGTTCATAAGTGCAATGTTTAATTTGAAATTGTAGTTAAGTGATGGCATAATATCAACGGCTGTCTTGTTTGATAACAATACAGCTCTAAAAATGAGCATTCGCAACATATAATAGCGTTCATTTCATTTGACATTCCCTTTAAAAAGTTTTAATTTGTTATTCACCTTCCCCTTTTTACATTTAATATTACTGCTTTGATTAACCCCTCTTAGATTTAATATACTTCATAGAATTTATAATATTAGAAAAAATAGTACGAAAACAAATTTTTATTAATTTAGATTGAAAAAAGAAAAATTCGCTTAAAATTATGATAATCGCTTCTTTAACAATGGCTTGCCTCATGGTTCGTGGAGAACATGTAATAGCTGCAGAGTGTCTTGCATTTGCAAGCGTAGTAATCCATTTTGCACGGTATTGTACTTCGTTTCTTTTATAAACACAAGCGTAACACAATTGATTAGCTAATAAACAGCTGAAAATAAAAATACATTTAGATAAAATAATCAAATTTTCATCTTACCAAGAATATCCGCCGCACATTGAAAATTATTCTCGTAGCGTTAACTGGAAAAATCTGTGAACTGTTAATAATTGAAAGCAGTTTTTATCAAAATAAAATGACAAATAAATCCATGTAATTTATTATAACATTATCGTGTTATTTAAAAATTGCATAACTGCATTGAATAGCCATTTTCTTATGCATATTTTATAATATTTCATGAAGATTTTTTCGCTACAGTAACAATTAAACTACAGGTTTTAATTTAACTTTTGTGATAATTCATATTGATTTAAAAAAATGTTTGAAGTTACATATTCAATATATATATAAATAAATAAATAAATTTATTTATTTCCGGCAGGTTATAAAAGAATAACAACTAATTGTTCAGGATTTATGATGATAATTATTCATTACAGCACTTTCTAAAGTTATATATTTATACAATGTACATCTCTTCCAAAATTAATGCATTTATAGAATATAAATTTTTTACAAACGAAATGTACACCACAATGTAAACAAATTGGACAAACAATAGAAATATGTAACACAAAGTACACAAGCATTGATATTACTTTATTATATTAAATATTAATCACTTATTATTAGTCCTACTAATTTACATTATCATTTTCATAAAAGCTTCAGCGCTATTCATCATTGACTACGTTAAAACGATTAATAACATTTTGAATTACAAAACGCAACAACAAAATATTCGCATTTACAAAGAATTTTTAAAATTCTTAAAAAATTGTTTTACAATGACAGAAATTAATATGAAAATAATACCAAAAAAGCGAACAAAGAAAGAAATATATCGTATTTTATTTTCACTTTTTAACTGGTAAAAGAAGACGAAATTCACTTGGAATTTCGTCTTCCCGGTACGGTTTATCAGAAAAAAACACTCTGCGTAAACGGCAATTTGCATAGATTATGATGCGTTGAGCTTCAATGAAGTTTGTCCCATATGCACGTTTTGTAAAGTCCATTAAATTGAACTGAACAGTGTTCCATCCAGATTCCATTCTCAAAGGTACAGTGCAAATGTCTGGCTTTATTCTGCAGCAAGATTGGAAGTTATTCACACAAAATCTTCTTTGCACCCCAGCTGAGTCGAGAATATGTATTTCGAAAGAAAAGTATTTTTCCATATTTCTAACCGTTAGAATTAAAAACGGAAGCTTTATTGCCAGAACGTCTCCAGAAGAAATAGGGCATGATATGAATGTTTCACAAACAGTGCTTGACGACAATTCTATTACTTCGGATTGTATATCCTCATCTTCGAGTCTTTTAATTGATCCCCTGAGAGCCTTCTTATCCCAAATTTGCAATGGATCATTTCCAAGACTGAAAAGTAAAGATAAATATCCACTTTGAAAAGTGTTCCGTAGCATAGTCAGTAGTTTCAATATGTGATACTGTATATTTTGAATATTTCAAGTATAATTTTAATTACAAAAATTTAAAGTAGATAAGCAGCCTTTAATTTAGTACTTTTAATTAATATAATTAATAAAATTTTAAATAAATTTTTTATTCATATAACTTCGCGCTGTCAGGTTTCGATAAAGTACTTTGAAGTAAACGGTTTATTTTTATTTCTAAAAGTTTATTTATTAAATAAATTCTTGTGTAATTGACTGAATTTTTGAAGTTGTAATTTTTGCCGTGCATATGATTTTACATTTTCTATCCCAATTTTACTATTATTTTTTTTATCAAACTTATTGCGTTTTTTCCTTATATTTAAAAGTATAACATTTAATAATTTAAACGCTGACAGATAAAGCTTTCAAAAGTCTAAGAAAAATAGAAAATACATAGCAGCAATAATTTCAGCAGCAGTATCAACTTAACAAACAAAGAAAGTGGCATACAGTTTACCTGCGTTTAGAAATTCATAAAGTTTAATTGTAACACTGGCCAACACAAATGAATAAATAAATAAATATGTATTTTTTGTAATTTTATAGAATTTTTAAATAAATTTTTTGATGCTTTTGATTTTTATACTGTTTTTAATTTCATATTTGAGAAGCAATCAAAAAATAGAGTTCTGTTTCTGAAAGTTTTTTTTGAAGTAGTACTTGAATTATGCCATTATTTTCAAAATTCGTGCTTTTTAAAATTATAAAAAGTTTTTTTGTATTAAAAAATTGTTTATTGTTGTCATTTTGTTGTGGTTTGTTGACTTGACATTAATATTAATACTTGTCTGTCATTATGCTATGATACTGTAATTTATAAAACAAGGTCGTATGGAAAAAGGTAGTCGCCCGGTGTGCGTGACGTATTTTTGAGGTATTTAGCACAGCGTTTTTCATTACTTATTTTGGTAAGCATTACATCAGCGTTTACGTTTGAAGCATAAGTGAATAGTCATTCAATATAGGTCATTCAATCTTGTTTTTGACTTATTTACTGTTATTTAAACACTGACAGGTTTCTTTTTGTTTTTAGAAATTCAAGACTGTATTAAATGTTATTTTTCTTTTTAATTGTTTTGTAATCCATATTAGGAATTATAACGTAATTATTTTTGATTTTCAGTTATTTCATATCTTCAGAGCTTGTTTATTAACATTTCATTGTAGAGAAAACGCTTTTGCATTTTCACCGTCACGAAGGCTGTTTATTTGATAAACAGAAACAGTAGAGATAATTTAATAATAATTTTGCTGTTCTTATTGTTTAGTAGCCATGAAGAAGTGGTTGTTTGCAATAATTATTCTGATTATCACGCTCAGTAGTCATATGACTGCCTTGAAGGTGAAACCTACTAGTACTCGAGGATCATGGTTTAAAGGCTTATCTCGAAATACTCCGAAAACAAAGCCAATGTCCGCAAATTATGGTCATAATGTTGGCGCACCCAAAATGAAGCCGAAAAGTGGAGGGTATAAGAGCATTATTTTATTTTGTTATCTGCTATGAATGATGACAATTAGTATTATAATTTTATAGTTTGAAAGGCATGATGACTGGTTCCACTGCTAAAAAAGTGGTAGCTGGACTTGCTGCAGCTTATATTGGATCCAAAGTTGCAAAGGGTATTGGACGAATGTTGATGTACAATGGTCATCCATATTACTTTGGTTCAAACTATTATCCTGGTTTAGTAAGTTTGTTTATTCAATTAATAAATAAATGAGATGTTTTAAAAATTCATTGAAAGTACAGATTAATTGCGGCATTGTGCATTATTTTTTAAGAATATTGATAATATAATGCATTGTTACTGCAGTATTCATATAACACTTCTGCGGAAAGTTTGATAATCGAAGAATTATCAAATATGCAGCAATGCAAGTTTATTGGTTCCAAAATTGCATTGTTCATTCAGTCACGTCGTATGATATTTTAATATAAAATCTGAACACTTTTAGTCGTCACCATCTAAAATTCGTTGCGAGTACACGTTGAACGGCGATGAGGCGAGTCAGTTTTCTGGTGGTGGTGCCAACGTCACTCAAATAATATATGAGTAAGCATATTATTTTCATTTCAGTTTATTTTAATTTTAGCAAATTGAAATTGCATTGGAAGCATTAAATTGCAAGTGAAGAAGAAACATTAATTTAAGTGTTGACATTTTGAGAAATCTGACCATATAACCAAACCATGTCACATTTCTTGAATTTCTTGAAGTTCGTCAAAAACTAGAGTTCATGTACTTTGATTACTGTGCTGGCCGAATAATGAATGAATGAATGACTTTATATTGTAAATTTGAATTATTGTACAATTTAGATAAATGTAGAATAAGTAAATTACTTGAACATGAATTCTACTCGACTATCGTTGTCAGTTGTTTAAAGATTGATATTGATAGGCAAAATTAAGATAGTGTAACTTTACTTTGAAAACTATTCATAAAATGATCATAAAATATTATTTTAGGCTTGGTGTTGATTTTTATAAGCTTATAATGCGAATTTTTTCTTTTTTTTTGAAGATGTGACGCACATACACAACGTTGCTGTGGAATTGAATGCTGTAGTACGATGATGGGTAGTAATGGTGGTTATTCTGGTGGATCCAGCAGCTGGTGGGGAATAGTGTAAGCTTTTTGATTACATTTAATTTTTGAATTGACTTAATGAAATTGAAAAGTGATTTAATAAATATTTGTTTTTTTTTATAACTACGAAATTTAATGTGATTTCAATGTTTACGTTTTGTTGTAAGCAGGATTATTAAACGTATTTCTTTTTTCTTTAATTACAGTGGTTAACATTATTTTTTTTCTCCATTTTTTGATTTGAAATATGAAATGACGGAATTACTTTTACAAAAGATAGAGTTGTAATTCGCGTCCAAGAAGAGTGTTTTTCAGGTTCATATGTTTTTGTTGGTCTTTTATGCTTTGATCAATCTACTTGCACACCATTGAACAAGTGAACTTCATTTTTTTTGCATCGCAGGTTTCCAGCCATGGTCAAGTATTTTATTGTCAAGAAGTGCCAACTAACTTTGTTTTGCTACTTATTCGATTAATTAGAAACTTGCCAATTGTTGCATATTGCTTAGATGCGAGTTCTGTGTGTTGTCTGTAATGTACAGTAGCATGTTTAGTGAAAAAAGGGCTTTAGAAATAAAGACATTATAAAATTTGCTAATAGAAAATTGAATTATGAAATTTTCCAATTCTTCAACTTGCCTTTGTTTGTGAAGTGAATTTCTTAAGAAATGTATTTCATTTTATAGATTTGGTTTGATCTTTACACTGTTGTTTGTGGGGTGTATTGCATTTCTTGTTTACAAATCATCGAGACGTTTGTTGGATTGCATTTGCCCGACAAATAGCAGTCAAGAAGAGACGTATACACCGGTTGGTGTGAATCCGAACGTGCCTCCTTCCGCTCCATACGGCTCTGCACCGTATGGTCAACCTCCTCCACCGGGATATCCAGCTTCAGATGGAATGCCATCATCCGCGGGATACCCACCACAAGCGGCGGCCTATAGCGCTTATCCACCGTATCCAAATCAGCCTCCACCTCCATATGGTTTTAAACCGTGATCATGATGCTGTGACGAATTTTAAGCATTTTATTGTATTTTTACATGGTTTTGTGAATCTACACTAGTAGTGATGAATATTATATTTGTTAATTTGTCTTTGTTCAACCATGTTCAATATTTTGCTGTGTTGATTTTTTATTCAACTTGTCTATCAATGTTGCTTTAATAATTTTACAATGACAGGCGCTTTTTCAAAGGTTTAGTATAGTTTACGATTGTGATTGTGCGTCTATGTCGTTATGTAGAGCAGTGTTAAAAGATTTAAAATAAATCAACTTGTTAACAGCCGAGTAATGATAAAGGAAGAGAGCTCACAAATTTTTTGGTTATTTTTTTGTTGCATAACTGGCACTTTTTTAAAAATGATTTTAAGTTTCTTGTTTTAATAAAGTCAGTAGATGCGCTTCAATTGAACACAAAACTGAACGCATTTACAAGAAAACATTTAATTTAATAAATAGTCAAGAAAAAAGAGTAAGGTTAAGAGTAAGAGTTAGTTAAGGAAGAGTAAGGTGATAAATGATGAGCCTTTAGATCAAAAAGGTTTCATCAACGAACTCCAGTAATTTCTCTTCTTCATCCTGCGGGCTGGACTTGAAAAGATGCTGGTAAAACTTTTTACAGTACTTAAACAGCGTAGTGCGTAGAAAATAAAGCAGCACTACCAAATTCAGCAAAGCGACACCAATGATAACGATCGAAATGAAGAAGCCAAACGCGGATTTGTTAACTGCTACATAATTCAAATTGCCGGTACCGTTCTTCGCTTTGTACAATTCCAAAACAAACCCAGAGTTGCTGTTCCTATGAAATACATTATTTTAAATTTATTACAAGCGAATGAAAAAAATATTCTTACGGAAACAACGCAAAAAAAACAATAAGCAAACAAACAGCTTTAGAGCACATTTGTCACGCTTCACTACAGCTTTCGTGCGAAAAATAAATGTTCAATAAATACGAAACTTTTAACTGCGTCATAATTTAAACTAAATCTCAGTTTAAAATTTCATCACATTTTTGTTTAAATTAATGATAATCAAGTACAATAATTTAAGTATTATTTTTCTACGTTATTCTCCCAATTCAAATATATATATGTATGTATTTTATATTTATATAAGTTTCATTTTTTATTAGTTAAAATTTGCTATCGTTTAATTAGCAAAATTTCTAATCGGATATAATGATCAGGTGAAAATGACAACAACAGGACAAATGTAGACAACAATTCAACCTTTCAACTGCTCACATTAACATTTTTAGTAGTTTGCCAACTGATCATCGTCTAATTGTAAAAGGTTGTCAACTCTCTACCGGAATATCACTTTTGCATGTACGGCACATTCAGCCATTTGAAGCCAATACACTGCTTTCAGTTATCGAATGTAACACCACAACAATGTTGTCAACAGCTGATCAACATCAGCTTCATCCGAAACGTGCTTTATCATCATCACATATGCCTAGTTCTGCTTTCGTTGTATTCCTTCACAGGAAACTTGCAATAATAGTTCTTTATTCAATTAAGACGCTGTCAATTCTCAGGCGGCCAACGTGACTAAAATCATAACCGTATTTTCACCGTCTCGTTTATGTGGCATAGATCCCAGTCGACAAGATACTTCTAACTCTTTCTACTCCAGTTCTTTCTAAATTGATACCGATTAAAAAGGCTTTCATTACAAACAAACAGAAATGTTTCTCACAACGCAAAACCATGCTTCTCACAACGCTCTCTGATAATGAAATTAAATGCTAATTGCTGACTGAGAACATAGACATGCTTACTGTATCACTGAACAATATGACCATACAGAATAAGCACTTGTCACAAATGCAGTTCATATTGATGCTTCTTTCCATCAATCAATGCTCTTATTAAATATTTATCTTAAGTTGAATAACAAATTTTTGTTTTTGAATAACGAATGGAAAACTGTAATTTTGGTTTTTTCAATATTACTTTACAATTTAGATAAATTTTTTGTAAATAATCATTTAATTCAATTTTATTTTAATAAAAATAATAATTTTTTTCTACTTTGTTGATTGTGTTATCAATCCCTATCACAGTAAGCATGACGCGGAAATTTTAGTCCCAAGAATTCAAATATTTGCATAAGCTCAATAATTTAGAGTAATTTATTAATGAAAAATTTTTAACAAACATATTTTTAATTTGTGCATATTTTGCGGAATACTTAAAACTTCATCAATACAGTATGTCATTAAGTGAACTGCGCTAATTCTGTGGATTAAAAAATATAAATAAACATTTATATTGCATAAATTAAATTTTAATTTAATTATTAAAAATATTCCAAAGCAATAGCTCACTTTTTTACCAAAATAATGACAAACTGCTTTATTGATGCTTAGGTTGGCAATATCGATTGGTTTCTGTGGTGAATGACTTACCGTATTCTTCTCAAGTCTAGTGATTGTACATCATCGTGTTGTTGGTGTTGTTTTAGCATATCCTAAAAATGGCAGATAACGACACAACTGCGCGAACCCAGGAATATGAAGAAAATACAACGACGACTTACAATTATCAAAGCGCTCCAGTTCATTACATATCCGACAAGTCGCAGGCGGCGACGAACGACGAGGCTCTGAACAATCAAAATCAGCCCGGCGCAACTGCGTTTCAGTATGATAATTTATCAAATGCGGTTCTTGACATCAAAGAAAGCGAAGCAGCTACTGAGTTGAGGAGTGAACTTGAACGATTGGGAACAGACTTTCCGCATATACGTCAGACTGTTACTCGAGGTAGGATGTTGATGCCTGCGTTTTAAAATTGTCAGATTAAACATTAAACTTTTCATAATTGGGTATTCTTCAAGCGAGGCTATCTTTTTTTGTAATAGATATTTAAAAAAATTTTTCATTTCTTTTGAATTCAGCTTTTCATGATTGTTGGTATAGATATAGAACGTAAAAAATTATTTCTGTTTTACATTGATCATTGTTTTTTTTTTAATTTGTTCAACTTTCATTCGTTTTTCGTTTATGTAACTTTATAGTTTTGCGTTAATTTTTTTAACATGTGTTATTTTGGTTTTATTGACGTTTTTCTTATCAGTAATGTGATTACCGTGGGTTCAGTTGTTGGAGCAATTAATAATAACAGAATGAAAAAGGAATTGCTCATCAAGCAGATATGCGTGTGATGAAAGGGTTGCGGCTGTGACGCTGACGAAAGGTCACTAAGATAAACAATTGAGAAACACAGTTCAATAGATTTTGCAAAAATGTGCTGACGTTTTAGATTTAATTGAAATGTTCAGTTCAAAGTTGATTCTTTTTTTATTTCGACGGTAATTTTATTCATTTACTTATGAAGATTTTATTGTCTTTTACGTAATAGTATTCTGTTCTTCGCCGGAAGTAATCTAGGTTGCTAGGTTACTGTATGTTGGTTTTTTGTTTGTAACTGATATGCAGGTTTGATAATTGAGATGGGTGCAATTATATTATAGTTTGAGTTTATTTCAATTTGCATTAAATTTTTGTTGTGTATTTGGTAAATATTTTTTTTCTTAATTTAGAAATAGAAAGATTGGAGTCAGGAGGCGAGCCTGAATATCTTGAGTTGGACAACACGCACAATATAAGACTTGTTCGACGAGTTTTGATTCCAGTTCACAAATGTCCAAAAGTGAGGAAAGCTGAACATAAATAATATATGTAAAGATAGTTTAATATTTTTTTAGTTCAATTTTGTTGGGAAATTGCTTGGACCTGGAGGCAAGACTTTGCAAACTTTGATTCAGTTGACGAAATGCCGTATTTATGTTCTTGGCCGTGGCTCTTCCCGTGATAAGTCTAGAGTACGTATTTTTACTTTTACGTTTTACAGCTTATAAATAAATTGAATAATTATTTTTAGGAAGAAGAACTGTTGGCGACAGGCGATCCCAAGTTCACCCACTTAAAAGATCCGTTGCACGTTCGTATTGAAGTGATAGCTCCACCGTATATCGCTTTTCAACGTTTGGCTTGCGCTTTGTCTGAACTTACATATTATTTACAACCAGTAGATTACTGATTGCTGTTGTAGATGATTCAGTTGTTGTATTATTTGTTTATTCTTAGGTCAAGGATGAAATAGTGTTGCAACAGATGGCTGAGTTGGGATACAGTGATATGCGAAGTGGCATGGGACGCGGGCGAGCTGGTAGTTCTGCAATCACTGCAGCTCGTGGGCGCATGGGTCCAATGAATAGGTATAATAATAGGTATTGATTTGTTTGGAAATGCTTAACGTTTATTAATTTTTAAAGACGAGCAATGCCACGTGGACGGATGGGCGCGCCAATGACAATGCCTCCTCATATGTCTGGTCCACTGACACCGGGACAGCATTATTCAGCTTATTCTGTTAGTTTGCGATTTTAATTTCCTTATTGAAATAAACTTTGCTTTTTTCTACAATTTGAAAATAAACTTATTTTTCTTCAGGGCTATGATTACAGCAGTTACTCTACCACTACTACACCTGGAATGGAGTGAGTTTTGAGAGCGCTCTTTTTTTTGTATGGAGTAGTGTTTGATTGTATTTATTGAATTTAGCTCGTCTGCTACTGCAGGGGGTTATGCAATACCACCTACAGCTACGTCAACAACTGTGCCTCCAACATCGGTTTCTGGAACGACTACAGGCACCGAAAGTTATTCAACTGAATATGGCTATGGTTATGGTTATCAGAGTGGTAAATTTATTATTATTATTTGTTATAAACGTGAACTTTGAATTTTTTTACACCTTGCAGCACCCCAGTACGAGACAACTACACAAGGAGGAAGTGTGGGACGAGGCACACACCCTATGCGGAGCCGTGGTGCTCGTGTGATGCCCTATTAAAATTATAAGGTTAGTTTCATTGGCAGGCTGCTCTTTAATCGTGGATAAAACCGTGTTTTTCCATGACAGTTTTGATTTTAATTAGATTTGGCAAAGCCTTAAAGTTTTATTAATGTGTCTTCTAGGTATCCATGGAGTATTCGTTTATTTGAACAATTGAATACATTAATTTAATCGCCAGCTTAATCTTCTTATGTAAAAGAATTTTTCGACAATGCATTTAACTTGGTACGAATACGCCGCGTGATATCAGTTTCCTATTTTTGTTTGGTTTATCGTAGTTGTATTTTCGATGGACGTCGCTGCTCACCGAGTTATCTTGCTAGGTAGCAGTTGTACTGTTGGTTTCGAAAATTATCTATTTTCACTGTGTTTTGTCACTCTCACAAAGTCCATTTATATATTTATAGCAAATGTTATCATTATCATCATTATTATTATCATTATTATTATTATTATTATTATTATTATTATTATTATTATTATTATTATTATTCCAATTATAATTACCTTAAAAGAGTAACTAATATTAAGAAGATGATTCCCATTCAAACATCAATATAGTAGATATATCAGTTCATAATAAAGCCAGAAATAATGTGGTATCTAGTGTGAAAAAACATGCTCTGCTTTAATTGTTGCGTTCCCTATTCGTTGTTCACGTTCGCAAGGCATGTTTCATTAAATATTTTCTTAATTGCTTTTTAAAAATGGAAAGTATATTCTTTTGTTTGCCATGTGTGCTTCGTTCTCTCTGCTTGTAGTAGTGACGCAATAAAAATTAATAGTAATGCTGCATTGCAATATACATTTCACTCGGTTGTTTTCCAAAGCAGACTTGTCCATCGAGCTTAAAAATGCGCTAAAAACAGTTTAAAGTTGCAATTTTTGAGCAGTGTGTGTGTTTGAGCAGTTGAAAAATTATTAAATTCCATTTTCTTAAATTCAAATTGTATATGTGTATATACACGTTTGTACCTTGAATAATTGTGCTGTATTATTTCTGTTTTGAATGTGAAAAAAAGAAATTGTTTGCCAATTTGTGCGTTGCAGGTTAGTGAACGGAAGTGCTTCTCAAGAAATGTCAAATTCAAGTTTTTTTCTTTTTTAAATTAAATTTGTATCTGTATTATTCTGCAATCGTGTGTGTGTGTGTGTGTGTGTGTATTTTGTAATTTTCATAAAACATGTTCTTTAATAATAATCTTTATATATATATATATATTTTTTACACATTTTTTGTTTATGTGTTCTGTGAATATAGTAGTGGAGAAATAATTAAAAAAAAATAAACAGAATAATAACTCTCGCTCTATTAGCTGTTTGACAGCTTTTGACGGATAGATTGAATAACAGTTATTTTGTACGAAAATGAAAAATAAATTTGAAATCAAATAAAGTGATTATATTATTTTTGATCTGGTTGTAGAATTAGGTGCTAGGAAAAGAAAAATGACGACGAAAATTCTGATGCTGCTTTTTTTCTTTATTATCATCAGAGCTTGCTTCTGCTGCACACTGTATTGTTGATATTGGTAACAGGGTGGGGGGGGGCGATAAGTTGTTCTGAAAAGAAAATTTAAATGAAAAATTATGCAAATTGTGTTGTATTTATTATTATTTTGAACGCGGACTATGCTTTTCTGTTTGTGTATGTTTTCTTTGTTTTATAATTGATATTATTTTGAGAAAATATTATTCACATTTTATTTTTTATCAGTGTGTTGTGTATGTGTGTATGCCTGTGCGTGTGAGTGTGGATGTTGTGTTTCGAGGATGAAAAGAAAATTGAAAAAGCAATTAATTTGTTGTTCAATAATTATAAATAATAGCCAACTGAGGGATTTTGTTAGACATTATGAGATTGAATTATTTCCTTATAGTAAACATTCCGAGAACAATGAAATTATGCTGTGGAGCAGTCAAATTTATATAATTATTATAAATGGTGGCATTGTGTGCAAGTTTATAAACATCTTTATTAACAGCAGTGTAACATATTAAAAAGTGTGCAATTTAAATTTAAATCTTTTCTTTAATAATCACGGTCGTTTATTACAGAAGGTTAATATTTTTAAAATGAAAAAATTAATCGATTAATTGTGAATGGAACAGAGAAAATATGTATACCATTGGACGATGGATAAACTAAAATGTATAATGTCATGACGCTCGGCTGCGGCTTTTAAAGAAGTTAATGATAATGGTTATGATATTTATGCGTGGGTGCTCTAACTGCGGTTATTTGATGGAGTTACTTTGAAGGCACGGCAACTCGTCACATTGTTCGAGAAGAGAGACAGTGAGAAGACGGCTGGCGAAATGATGATGGTCGGCACGTTAGCAGATGATTGGCTGGATGCCTGATTGGTTGGTTGGTTGGTTGGTTGGTTGATCTTTGTGCTGATGCTGTTCAACATGCTGATCAACGAACGACAAGTGAACAGTTGCAAGACGGTAATAGAATTTTCATCCAAGCTGATGCAATTTCAATTTTTTGTGTTCACTTTGAGAACTTTTCAAAAGCAGCAATTTCACATTCAGTTTTGTTATATTATGTTATTATTGCATTACGTTGTTGTTCTACGCATTGTCAGCTTTGGAAAAATTATTCACTTGCAGCTTTTTTCTGTTTTTTATTTCATTTTCTTTTTGCTATTCAAAATTGCCTTTTCCTTTACAATTACAATTTTATTTTCCTTCGTAGTGTTTTTTCACTGTTTGTCAAGTTCACGTGTTTCTTCATTTTCATTGTTGTTCTATGTTTGTTTATTTAAAAAAATTTTTTTCTTTTTATTTTTTTTAAATTTCAATTTCAATTCAACTTGATCGCGTCATCGATGCAGTTGAATAATACTCTGCGGTAGGCGTTGTTCTTTTTTCTTTTCATTCCTTTTTTATTTCTAAGTTTTTAGATGAAGTTGTAAGTTTTTCATTTTTATTCTATTTTTCAAATGTTCAAACTTTCCAGTGGGCAAGATTGTTTGTCCAAACGGCGGAATTATTCTGTTAAGTTTGTTTAATTCTTGAACGTCATCAACAATTACAGAAGGATTTGTTTGCCTTTGGAAACGCAGCTCTGTGAAAATTTGCATAAGAATGAACGACTGCATTTGTTGCACGGAGTTGCTGTTTGTACAAGAACAATGAAGATTGATTATCATCCATTGCATTGATTCTTTGTACTTTTATTGTTTGCTAATTTTGTTGTTGCTTTTAAGCTTTGCAATTGTTCAAGTTTTTAGTATACTGTATGCCGTTGAATATAATAAAGTTCCAAAACAACCAAGCACACACACGCGTACACTTTTTTGTCTGTCGTCTTTTTTATTCTTACGATGTGAATCGTCAACTCTCTGTTGTATTTATTGTTGTTGTTTGTTTTTGCATAATTTTGAATGTTTTATTTTGTGGACAAAGAAAGAAAGAAAGAAATGTTCATTCAACGCTGCTTTGTTTCGTCCTTTGTTCGTTTGTCACGTCATTACGCATCGGCCGCCGGTCAGAATTGTAATTAATTTTATGCTGTTCAATTCATTATTTATTTTGTCAATTTAATGGATGCTATTCTTTTATTGTTTTTCAAAATTGAACAGTGCCTGTGTTGGTCGACGGCATTCGAACACCGTTTGTTCAATCTTCCACGTTGTACAAGAGCTTGCTTAGTTACGAACTTCAGAAATATGCATTCTTGTAAGTACGCGTGTGTTTTGTAGTTTTTCAGCGGTAGATATTTCTGAATTCACTGGATGTTCACTGGTTGTCACCGCTGCTGCTTTGAGAATGTGACAGTTTCTGAAATTTCAGAGGTCTGCTTCGGAGATTGAAGATTATGCCCAGTACTGTTCAGTACGTTGTATCTGGTACTGTGATACAAGAAGCTCGTACAACGAACGTTTCGAGAGAGGTTTTCTTTTTTAAAGCTTTGATATTAAAACCAATCATAATTGTCGCACAGTTTAAATTCTGAACACAAACAGGCTGCATTGCACGCCGGCATTCCGAATACCGTTCCCGCGCACACGGTCACCATGGCCTGCATCTCATCCAACCAGGCTATAACGAGCTGTATGTCTGTTTCGAAAAGGATCATTATTATATTATGCTTTTGATTTTAATTTTCACTAATTTTTTTTCCTGACAGGCCTGGAGTCTATTCGTTCAGGAGTTTGTGAAGTTGCATTAGCCGGAGGTGTGGAATCGATGAGCGATGTGCCGATTCGTCTGGGTCGTCGGCTACGATGCGGGATGTTGGACTTGAGTCGCGCGAAATCGATGCCGCAGAAGTTGAAGATTCTTTCTGGTCTGCTGAATCCTGCCAACTGGAACATTGAAGTGGGCGTTGGTTATTAGTATTAATTATTATTTTATTCGTTTCTGTTTATCGATGTTTTTAAACATGCTTGCAGTTTCCATCCGTTTCTGAATTTTCTTCCAGCGAAACAATGGGACATTCAGGTGATCGTTTGGCTTCTTCTTTCAAAGTTTCTCGAAGAGAACAAGTGCTGTGTTAATTGTGAATTCGAATTTTGTTTTTTTCTGTTTGAATAAATTGCTCTGCTTGTGTTGTTTTTAGGACGAATACGCACTGCGAAGTCATATGCTGGCTAAGAAGGCGTTCGACGACGGGAAGATGGTGGATATCATCCCAATTGTTTTGCCGAGTAGAAATTTCCATTTTCATCACTTGATGAAGAGTTTTATTTATTTGTGTTTAGACACGGAAAAATTGATTGATCACGACAACGGTATTCGAGTTTCAACTTTGGAGAAACTTTCATCATTGAAGCCAGTATTTCGCAAGCATGTCGGTACCATTACCGCTGGCAATTCTTCATTTTTGGTTTGTCATTTTTTAAATCACTTGCACTGAATCAGAACTGTTTGATTGCAGAGTGATGGGGCGTCGGCTTGTTTGATAACTTCTGAAACCAAGGCGAAAATGTTGGGCTTGAAACCGAAAGTCTATCTGCGCGATTATGTCTACGTGGCACAGGATCCGAAAGATCAGCTTCTGTTGGGGTGTGTGAATTTGGCTTTCAAGCAACAGCAGTTGTTTGCTGTGATGTTTTTTTTGTTCTAGACCTGCGTATGCGATTCCAAAATTGTTGGACAAAGTAAAACTGAAAATTAGTGACATTGATGTTTTCGAAATGCACGAAGCATTTGCTGTACGGCTTATTATTATTATTATTATTATTATTATTAATTTGATTTTGTGTTCTTTTCAAGGGGCAAATTCTCGCAAATTTGAAAGCGTTGGATTCAGATTTGTTCGCCGAAAAATTCCTTGGCAAGTCGAGAAAGGTAAGCTGGTACTGTCGAACAAAAGGTTCCTCGATCATGTCAGTCTCATGTTGTGCTCAACTTTAAAGATAGGTGCGATTCCTTTGGAAAAGCTGAATACTTGGGGAGGTTCGTTGTCCATTGGTCATCCGTTCGGGGCAACTGGTATCCGTTTGGTCACCCACGCAGCGAATCGACTGATCGACACAGGCGGCAAGTATGCACTGGTATCCGCCTGTGCATCCGGTGGTCTTGGTCATGCTATGCTCCTCGAGCGTTACCCTTAAGCATGCATGCTCAGAGCCGTACGTAATGCATGCACTTTTCTAGTGCTAATCTGCATCGCACATGTTTGGTTATTGATTAAAAAGAGAATTTTTTTCGCAGCTCTTTTTTATTCTGTGACAACAGTGTTCATTTCTTGATAGAAGTAATGGATGAATATTTTCTCAACACACACTGCAAGCATGTAAATGTTTCATTATTGGAGGATAAATATTCATCCTCATTGATTTCTTCTTATCCCATTCGCTCATGAAAATGAAACATTATTATTGAACAGTGTATATAGTTTTTTGAAATTAAACATTGACAACTTATTCAGAAGATGTGAACAAAAGTTTGTATAACTTCTCTGTGTAAGAAGGAAGCTGTGCAGATTAGTTTATGATGCAGTTAGCAAATGTAATTCAGCTTTAAAAGCTTTCTTTCATTTGACGAAATCTTTCTTCTACAGTTTCTTTTTGACTGCATCTTGACATTAAATGCAGAAAAAATGATTCTATTTTCGCATGCAACTTGCGTATATTTTGAAAAACGGTACATTTCAGTCAGCACTCAGATGTTCATCTGCAACTGAGGACGACAATGTGAAAAAAATTTAAATACATTTTAAATATGTCTAAACTCTAGAGTTTATAGGTTAAAAATCTACTGATCAACTCGTTTTACAAAATACAATTGCAAGCAAGAATGGCAATGAGACAGGAAAGATGCCAAATTGAATAATGACTGTACTTTTTTGAATAATATTTATTGAATTAATAATTCTGACAATGTGACATTTTCTTTCATTAATAGCAGAATTAATTATATTCATTAAAATATCCGCTAGAAAACAATAAACATTGTTGATGCATTGTTAAGAAAATTTTAAACATCACAAGTTTGAATTTACTTTAAAAAGCAGTTGTTTAAACGTCACTTTAAAACGTTGGAAAAGTATAAATAGGAGCGAATTCAATTTTTATTTCATACACCAGAAATTGTTTTGCTCTGAGCAGACGTACAGTGAAAGCGTCAGCATGTGCAATGATCAATTGTGTCCTCTTGACTCTTCTGCTTATTATCAGGATTGTAATTCGTTGCTATGGTTCGTCCTGATTCAAGGCGATCAAAAATTTTCTCCACATCCCGGTGCAGGTAATCATTAATACACTGGTGAATCTTCTTCAAATAAAAAAGTACATACTGATGGTAATCCACTTATAGGGGAAAACGAGGAAGGCTTGCTGAACAACCCGTGTGCGTCGATGATTGAAAGAAAATCACGACTGCTAGGCTCAGCATCACGTGATGCGTGCTTAAGTATCACAGATGTGATTTGTGCGCCAAGCTTGAAGTGTGTTGCTGCCGCCGCTAGTTTTATTGAGGGTAACATTAAGCAAATACAAATGATCATCGTGTATTTGATAATTTGCTGATTTTTTTTTACAAGGATACGAAAGTGATGTGAAAAATAGTGATAAAGCTTTGAATATTAAAATTGAAGAAGGATTGAGCGTATCATTTGTAGATCGCCACTCGCAAAAGCAATTTCGATCACTGGCTATTGAGCGTGGATATTGCATTGATCAGTTATACAAGTATGAATTGAATTTTTACAAATAGACTTTACAACCCATACGTTTAGATAATTTTCAGTATATCCTTTGTATGCTTATAGATTAAGATGAAAATGTTTACTTTTTTATGTAGATATTCAAAATGATCTTGATTAAGTGATATACTTTTGAAAGATGTGAAAAGTTTGTGAATTCTTTTTTTTTAGAAGTGCACTGAATCTTCAAAGAGGATGCAGTGGTCAAAGGAGCTTGGCATATGATGATTACCTGCGACTGCACACCACGTTGGATGCAATAAGAAAAGTATGTTTGCGTTCAGCGACAAAAAGAGTTGTTCTATTTGTCGACAGATCTCTAGAAAAGCAGCTTAAATTAATGATTACTGATCCATCGTTCAAGTTTGGTTCATTTATTATTGGCAGTATCAAGGATACATTATGAGAAGCGCCAGTGCAGAAATGAAATATGCAATAATTATGATTCAAAAAAATTCAATCATCTTATTTTTACATTTACTATTTATCTATCTATCTATCTATCTATCTATCTATCTATCTATCTATCTATCTATCTATCTATCTATCTATCTATATTCATTTATTTATTATTAATGTTAATGTATTTTTAATTTTATTATGAATTATTATGAAATTATGATAATAAAAATAAAATTTTTAAAAATACTTTTTTTGATGTACATGAAAATTGAATGTTACCTGTTTTACCTTACGTATCATTTGACTTCTGATTGTGCTAACGTCATTTTTACCTGGCGGGCACGGCTATTCGTAACGCACTTAGCTTGCTTTTGATATTGTGCTTTTCAATCAACTCAAAATCACAGCAACTTCTATTGTCATCGTAGCTGCAAGGTAAGCTGCAGTTGCTATTTTTGTTTATTGTTTGTTAAATTTTTCAATATTTGTTTGCATTCATTGTGTTGTTGTGTTGGTTTACTTTTCCTGCTTTGTTCCCTTTGTCCTTTGATAATGTTGTTTATTAGCGGTTTATTGCATCGATGAACGCGTTGATTTTCTCTTCTCTTTGTATTGTTTATGCACTTTTCCAATCTAGTGATTTTTCGCTCTGTTTTTATTGATACTTTTCTACTTTAAATGAGGTTGTTCATTCTTGCTTAATACTTTCATCAGTCAGTGTTGTTGGTTAGTAACTTATTCAAAGATGTTATTGCAAGCATTGATTTTCTGTTGTTTGTATTGTTTGTAATCGTTTACACCGTTCTGTCGCAGAGATTTTTCTTTTGGTTGTTTTTCAATGAAAGTTCAAATGAAGCTGCCCATTTCTATCGTAATACTTAAGGGTATCGTAAAACTTAATATTGCAAATATTCATCATGAGAAAAAAAAACAGATATCCACTTTAATTATCGCTTTGTTATAAACGCAAACATCTTCCCCAGCAACGGCTAATTTCTGTATTTTTAATTCATACAGTTTTGTATGACTTGTTTTCTTACAGTATGTTTTCATATATGCAAGTTCAAATCATTTTAATTTTCAAGATGACTCAAATGTGTTTATCAGTTTGCATGAGATTTGAAAAACTGAAACCATATTTATTTGGCTTATTAATTTAATTATATTTAACTGTTTTTTTAGTAGCTGCCAAAACGTTTTATTACAAAAAGCATTTTTGTTATTTTAACTTTAGTTTTAAAACAAAATTTGTTAAAAGTGAAAATTTGATCGCACTTTGAAATTTAGAATATGTTTTTTGTTGACAGGACGGGTGTCATGTGAAAATTCTTATTACAATGATAATTTTTTTTTACTTTTTTTGTATCCTATTAATATCACACATTCTATTTTAAATAGAGTGTTTAGTTTTGCGATGTTTTGCGTTCTAAAGTACTAAATACCATGTTAGTGAAAAAAACTGAAAATCGCTTTTCATCGACGTAAAAATTAAATATACTATCGTCATATCTGCATGTGATTTATCAATGCATGCAGTATCAGTACTTATCACTCTGCAGCAGTAATATTGTTGCAAAAATTATAAGAACTCTCAAGTGAGAACTATTTAAATATGGGAAATCTAGAGTACATCGACCGGGTTAGAAATTTCTGGTGTAGGTTGTAAAATTGCATCCGGAGTTGTTCATAGTTCTTGAACAAAACGGAAAATTGCGTGCAGATGATCCCCCGGGAGAGCCAAGATGTGGATATCCCACAGAAGCAGAGAAAAGACCAGCTGGACTGTTTGTAAGAGGTGTTGCCATCAAATTCATAGGTCGTGGATAACTTGACCATCCGTTGATTCCTGGCGGTTGTTGCATAGTAAATTCATTTGTTAGTCTAACAGCTGCCGAATGGGCGAACATTTCTGTTGCTGAAGAGCCTGTCTGTGATTGTATTGCTTGTGCGATACCTGGAATGCATTTACAACAATTTACTCTATAAAAATAGAAAATTTAAATAAAAGATATTAAACATATTACTGTACAACATATTGTTTTTGCAGTACAGAAAATGAAATGAGGTAGTTAATTGGTACAGATGTAACATTTTAACAGATATTAATTTGATGAAAAGTTGAAAATAAATATTCAAATAAGTAATTATTATTACTATTATTGCTGTTGTTGTTGTTGTTGTTATTGTTCTGAAATGTTTAACAATTAACTAATTGAAATGTGATGTTCAGCTTAACGAATGCATCCTACCTTGAAAATCAAATTTATACGCATAACGTTTCCCATGTACTTTTGTGATGATGTTCTTGTCATAATAGTAGCGTAACGCTCTGCTCAGTTTGTCATAATTCATGTTCGGTTTGCATTTTCTTTCACCCCATCTTCGGGAAACTTCATCTGGATCAACTAGCTTAAATTCACCATTAGTGCCTTCCCATGTGATGCATTCCATATTGCGTCCATCAGACAGAAGCTCTAGTAAAAATTGCCATAACTGAATCTGTCCGTTTCCTAATAAATTCAACACGGAATTATTCGAAATAGAATAGTCGTAAAATTTAATATTATTACATTTGAAGAAAAAATTTTTTTTTACTTTTCATAAGCTTAAATTTTCATAAAATCAGAAAGTTATATTTCAAATTTTGCATTATTTGAATCTGATGACACTAGTGTTGTGTTTTCTAAACGTTTCTAATGTTTTGCTAATAGTTTATTTGTAGCGTAAAATATGAAAAGCTTTTTCATGTCTGTATTCTGGTATCAACAGAACCAAATTTCATCAACAATAAATTTTATCATTTAAATAATGTATGAAAGTTAAGGAAATGCTTTTCACTGTGTAATATTTTCATTAAAGGAACTGGCTCTATTCATCTAATGAAACCGATGGTATCATATGCTCAGAAGACGCTAAATTATTGCATTAGATAATTATAGCATGGATATTTAGTCTTTTTATTGTAATGAGGGTATGATGTTTCTTCCTTGTAGAAGTCTGTGAAGATTATTGTTTTCATTAATAGTGCATCATTTTAATGAGATTGAAAAATGATCAAGAAAGCTGACAGCTGTATAACTGGTGAAACGTACGATCTGTTATTAACATTAATTGACGATGAAATACTTTATTTAATAATTGCTTTTGCTAATCAGTTTGAAATTTTTCTCTTCGAAATCAGCCATTAAAACAAAGTCCTAATGAAGTAGCTGCATTGAAAGAGAAAAAAAACAACAACTAATCTATACACACTGTAAAGCTAGTATTTTCCAGACGATGAAGATGCTCAGCTATAAGCATCATATTCTATCCTTGACAAAAATTTGTCGGCAATTAAGTAGGTGACGGCCTTCTTGCATTTATGATTCAGTGATGTTTGGTTGAGTTCAGTTTCCTTTGTTGGAGCATCTTTAAAGTCCTTAACCCTGACGCTAAACAAATTCCAGTCACTTCACAGATTGAAGACTGGACCGCTAATTAAATGAGTGAATCAAGAATGTGACTATGCGAACGACTAACGAAGCCCGAAAGAGGGGCGTTGATTGCCGCCACCGGACCATGCTTGTTACGCTCTTTTTCTTAAATTGGACAAATTGCTGTTTTCGCTATTCTGACGAGGTTAGCAGCCCTCTCTGGTTGCGTAATTGAACAAAACAGAGTTGATTGAAGTGGTCCTTTGCCTACTATACAATGCTATCGACGTGATCAGATTTGGCAAAGCAATCTTTGTTAACGTTATCATCTTGTTCTTCTTTATTTTATTTTATTTTTTGCTTACGCAGTTTACATAACAAAAAGTAAAAATTTTTTGTCACTAATTTTGTTTGCTTTGAATTTATTCAATTTTCAGAAAGCAATTTTCAAAGGTAAAATTAAGCAAGCAAGCTTTAAATTGAATCCAAAGTAATTCCTATCTGAAAGAACGTTATGTCATATGGCGTTAACTTGGCAAATTTTACAAGCATACAAGCATTTGGTAAATTCTGATTCTTACTTCTGGTCTGTCAGGTTTGCTCATTAGAATGGGATCACTATATTAGGATCAATTAGTGTATTGACGCTTTGAAAATTATAGGCAGTCAGTGGAAGCAGAAAGCCTATTTAGATAATTTTATTGACTCAAAGCAGAATTCTAGAAACAATAGCAAGGCTACAGTAATTTACGCTGTAGCTCTACAAGCGGCTCTGTACTCATGTAGCTCTTCATTTTTTGGCCAGAAAAGCATTTCACAAAGGATATTAACAAACCACATCATTTTATAATTCAAAACAGTAAATCCAAACAATTACTTCTTGTATGCAAGTTCAAATGCTGGCTTTTTTACGATTGTATAATCTTACGTAAGCTTGAGTGATTTATTAAATCCGTTCTAAAGGAAAAGAATTTAAATTGACCTTTGTAACTTCAGGTATATCAAAACATGAAATAAGAAACAATGCTTTGTGACACAATGCTATTTCTAATGGTCATTCACCTAATTGTTTTTCTTTTTTTGATAAATTTATCCTGCGCTTTTCTATGTCGCAAAATGTGAAGTCTCTCAAGAAGTTATTTAAAGTATTCTTTGACATATTATTCTCTTTAATAATTACAGTGAAACATATTATCTTTACGTCTTGGGTATTTAGATGAAAAATCTTATACTTGGAATGCTGTCATTTGTAACTATTCCTTTCTAAACAAAGTTGCATCATTTTGCATCAAGAAAAAAGCATTTGACAAGAACAACTATGCTATATAAATACCAAACATTAGTAAGCCATTTGTAATGCCTGTAAAAAATGTGAATGATGAATATTTACAAATCTGTACAATTTCGGGAATGGGCTATGCACTAGCATTGCACTTTTCAAAGCATTCATGTAAATTTATTTCAAGAAAAAAATTCAAATTTGAAACATTATTCTTAATGGATTAATCAAGTAGTTTTAACGCTGGTAGTTACTGAAAGCAAAAAGTGTGCATATCTGAAAATAGATCTGCTTAAATTTATAGAGAGGAATTTTTATTTTAATTCATTTGCAGCGAAATGATTAAACGAAACAAACTTTTTATTATTTATAAAAATGAATAAATATATATATCTGTGTGTGTGTGTGTGTGTGTGTGTGTGTGTCAAAAATTCATTACAAATGATGGCTGATCTTGAGAATGATAAAAATTTTAAAGTAGATTAGTTAAATTTGAACTATATAGCATTAGCTGTTGTATAACAATAAAAGAGAATTCCTGTAATTTTTATTGGTGAAAGGTTATTTGACTTATATTTAAAAAAATGAATAGTCGTGTCCTTTATTAATATTTACGCACTTTGAAAGTTTTATAATTTAACACACACATGAAGAGTTCTTTTTCAATGAAGTGATTCTTATTAGATTTCTTAAGATGCAGCTTCAGTCAGGCAGAATATTTAATATCTTGTTTCAAAGAAAGATTGTAATATTTAATTCTTTACGAGTTAGCTTTACTAAAATAGCGCATGTGAAAAATGAATCTGAAATGTTGAAATGTGTTGGGGAAAATATTGTAATTGTGCCTATTAAATCTTATTTTTTGTCCGAGCTTGGCATTTAACTTTCAAATTTACATATGCTTATAAATAAAAACGTCTATAGTGATTATAAAAACTCCTTTTCATCCATTTACCTGAATGCCCGACGTTCATACTATGTCGTGTGCTCAGATGCAATGTTGGACATGGAAAACAGGGTCTTGATACATGATTGAAACCAGCTGATGGAGTTGCTGATTGTACTAACATAGCTGGTGTATGTGAAACGGTTGATGCTCCGGTAACGCCTAAATCCGGTGAAGACATTTTCCATCCTAGCCTTGTTGCTAACGATCCTAAATCTCCGGGATCGTAGAAGTTAGACCGAAACTCTGTAAAAGCACTGTCAAGTGAAAATGATTGTGCTGGTTCTCCTTTCACTGCTGTGTCCATGGCTTCTGCTGCAATTAAGCCTAAAACATATATATACAAAGTTCACAATAAGATATATGATGTAGTTAGTGTAAGGTAAAGTAATCTTTTTCGGCAAATCCTGTCACTTACTACTAGATACGAACTTCTGGCCAACGTTGCTTTCAGATTTTGTATAAGGTAATGTGTCAAAATGACTTTGCTGCAAAGCCGCTTTGTTCCCATTCATGCGGACCGCTGAAACCGGACTCGACGTAGTTCCGTGATCTGATTGGCGTCCGCAATTCTACTAGGTTGGCATTGTCGTCTTTACCAGCGTGAGCTCTTTGTCGCAGATCCGGCCCCAAGATAGCGATCGATTTATGATAGCAGCTTCTGGCTGGTGCTGTTGTGCAACAGAGGGCGTTCGCACGCGCCTTGCCTAGGTCTGACCATTTTGGGTCCATTAAAAATTCACCTACGTCTGCTAGACACGCGTTTAACACTAATTACAGGTCAACATTTAGCGCATGCATATGTTAAATTCATATCCTACTTTCCTATCAGAAAGCACAACCACATCACCGATTTGGCAACACTTTAAAACAAATTAGTGTTTCTCTTTAAAAATAGATAAAACAAATGTGTATTTGAAATTCACTACTTTATTCATAAATATTATTGTTTTTCATATTTATTATGCATTGAACAATCAAATTTCAAACAGATTTATCTTTCGATTAGTGTTCCTAGAATATTATTTTTATTTACTTACAAAACTAGCATACACGTATGCAGAAGAAGTGCGCACAGGTAGTGGCTAGTTGCTATGAATTAGCAAAAACAGAAATGAAACATTCATTTAGCGTTGTTTATGACTGCAAAAATTTGCTTATCATTACTAATTATCAAAAACAACCACGAGATATTAAATGAGTCACATTTTATTAACGAAATCAAGCATGCAACTTAGATGATGCAATTTTCTCATTTAACCTATTGCCTCATGTCTCATACTTAATTTATATATTTAATAAATAAAAAACAATGCCTAATGATAAATTAAGCCTAAAACAATAAAAATGATATTTTTCTTTAAAAAAATCAATCCTCAAATATGAGGATTGTATAATTTTTTGTTTCAAATGTTAAAAAAAATTATCAGTTTTTGTTAATTAGAACTTTTATATGTTTTATACAAACTGCTGCTGCGCTTCTATTACTTATACTGTTTAACCTTTAAATTATTATTAAAATAATAATATTATTTAGAATTTAGTTTACATTGTCGATAAATTGTGCAAAAAAGAAAATTTATGGAAGAGTACATATTTGAAATTATACAACAAAACGCAATTATATTATATAGATAGATAGATAGATAGATAGATAAGCTTCAAAAGTGTTATGCAGTTAATTTTATGGAGCAAACGGAAATGAAATTTAGTAATGACTTTGATGCGGTAGATAATTTTAATAACCATGATTAGAATCATTAGACAAGCATGTCACGATAGTGTTTGTATTGTTAAGTTTCATATTTCAAAATGAATGTGTTTCATTACTATATAGAAATTTCTGTTATATTTGTCGAGATTCTTCAAAATTATTACATTATTGTAAAAAATAATAATTGACTGATTGATTGCATGAAATTTGGTCTGCAAATTTTTGAATGAAGTTTATTTGCGCAAAACATGCAGGTTTTAAATGGTGAAGTAGAACCATTAATTAATTAACAAAACTGGCAAAATTGGTTAGATCTGCTGAAATTATGATTATCATTTTTAAAACAGAGCAGGGATGCCAAAATCTTTTTTGTTAAATCGAAAACCAGTGCAAGTTGTAATTGAATTTTATCCATTTGTGACTAAAATGACAATGTCGTTGTAATTCAATTTTACCATAGTTGTTAATTTTTTGGAAATTGAAATGAGATGCATGACAAAATCAGTCAACAGTATCTTGAATATCTTGGACTGCTGGTAATGGTTATATTTTCTTTTCTTTTTTTTTCTTCTGCTTTCATGCTTTCTGCTTGAACGTCATGGCTGAAGTAAAATTTGTTGGACAAACAAACAGAGAAATATAAAACTGTTTACGGTACATAGATGTACATAGATGTATATTTTGCTTGAATTATCATTACACTGTGGGAATATTCAGCCATCAAATAAGACAGATATGCTCAGCTACAAATACACCAGATTACACTGCATTACTGTATTGTGTTCTTTTATTTGTAGACTACAGTAGTCACAATTTTATTGAGTTGAATCTGTTGTTTGAATGCAGATTGATTGTGCAACTGAGAGTGAAGTTTAGAGAATTTTAAACTGCTTACTTGTAAAACAAGGCATCTATTTGTTTTCTTTCTGTGAGCTAAAATGCTCAAACGGTGACTAGCTGAAAAACATGAAACTGTTAAAAGAATTGTCGACGATTATGTAATTTGTTTAAAGATTTTTAGAGATTTAGTCACATTACCTTTCCTGATTCTTTTAAACAGCATTTCAAACAATACTTTTATAAGTGCATATGCAATTTTACAATTTATTCACTTGAAAGAAAAACGTTGTAAAAAGTTTTCACAACTTGTTTCCTCTTATTTTTCGAAATTCAAATTATTCAGTTCGAAACCAACATGACAGTTATAAAATATCAATTATATCTGTAATTTTTTAAATTCAGTTCAATTTTAAAAATTGTATAAGATGAATAAAGGACTTACAGAATTTAAAAATTTTTCTGTAATTAATATACAGACTGTATGTATAAAGCCTGCTTAATTATCATTAAAAAAGAATAATTGGTCAGCAGTTGAAGCGAAATTGTAAGTAGAATTTGTTAAAATTTACTGATTAAAAAACAGTATAGAATAAATGAAGAACTGTTGGTTTTTTATTGAATGATGTTCTTCTATTTTGTATAGAAACAACATAACCTTAATACGTTTTGCTGATTCTTCTTTAATTTTAATATTTTAATTAAGCTAAATTATAAAGCATTTTGACGTGCTTGAAGTATTCTGAAGCATAAAATATAATAATTAAAAGAAGAACACCTAAAATTATTTAATTAAATTTAATTTTTGATCAGACTAACTTTTATTTTTAGTTTCTGATTTTCATATTATGTTTTTAATTGTTTGTTTGTTTGTTTGTTTGTTTGTTTGTTTGTTTGCTTATTTATGTATAAACGAACACACATTATCTGCAGTTTATAAATAGCATGAAGTGAAATTTCTTGGGTAACGTTGTTGATGATTGAAAAGCCGTTTTTGATCGCCTCAGCAACAATATAAGGTCATGACTAAACATTTAATGTATCTAGCAAAACAACTTTTGCTTTGCTTAATCGATGATTGTTTCTCTAATCTCTCACAAAGACATGTTCAACTTGATGATTCCAACGTGTTTCTTCAATTTCAAAAGAATTCGACTGGTGGTCAGTGCCAACAGTTGGCATGGCTGTATTGCAGCAGACAAGCCGAAATCCTTTCTCAGCTAAGCGGTCAAATGCGTGCTCCAGACTGCAGTGGTTTAGAAACATTCTCGTTGTGTATTTATTGTCACTTTCACAATTCGGATCTCGACTTTCGTTCAACATCTCTTGGAACACTTCTCTGCACAGGCATACTTTTCCACAGACACTTATGCGATTAAGTTTTCTGAAACCACCTTCAACAAAGCTTTGTGGCATTGAAGTGAATGCTACACGATAGCTGAGCGTTATGTAACCGGAACGTTTTTCTGCAAAAGATACAGAATTAAAAGAAATATATGATACAGATATTTTATTTTTTCTATACGAATCATAATCATATGTATTTATAATTCAGTTCAATCAATTTAGCATTTGAACAGGAAGGAAGTTTTGATATAAGCATTTCTTCTAACTGTGCAAAGTTGTACAATAGATGACAGGCTTAAAATATTTTCTACTCCAGTAAATTATATAAAGATATTTTTCTCTGGAAACAGCTTTTTTTAATGCAGTAAGTGATTTTGTAAAGTGTAAAAATGACTTACCACCGTTCTCTAGTGTTTTGTAAACACGAGGAAATGTGCTCAAGTGTTTCTGCTTTATTTGCGTTGAGAGATCTTTTAAGTTAAAAAATAGCGCTTCTTCAAACAATGCTTTGTATTCTTTAAAATTATCCGGTAAAATCAGCTCTTCATTGCGCATATAATTTAAAATATATCGAAACATTTTTCCGTTTCGATTGATAAAACATGATAAATACGGAGTTGTTCCATTGTTTTCCTTGAAAAAAGAAAGAAATTGGAATTGAGATGTACATCTATATATATATATATATATATATATGTGTGTGTGTGTGTGTGTGTGTGTGTGTGTGTGTGTGTGTGTGTGTGTGTATGATATAACATAATAGGAAACGAATGGTTAATGATACTAATACTAACAGATTATTTATCTATATATGATAACAAACTTTCTTGTAATGTAACGTTATTAGATAAATATTTTTATTCATTATTTGTTTTTCATTTATTAATGCACGTTTGAAAATACAGTAGAACTCGGTTATAACGATGTCTCGGCTATTGCGATAGAAATAAACTTAACCATAAATGTATCAATAAACTAAGTATATGTATGCAAATTATAGCCATAACGATACCGATTATAACGATCAAAATCTTTGTCCCCCAAGCCCATTGTTATAACCGAGTTCCACTGTATTATGTTGCTTGTCTTGTAGTAGCCTCAATTTTGTAGTATTTTAATTATATTATTTTATATTATTACAATATATTAATATATATTTGATTATGATATATATATATATATATATATATATAATAATTAACTGAACTATAATAAGTTTGTTACCAGGTAATGAGGTGTTGTTCTATCATTCGTATTTTGAATGTGTTGTTTTTGAACAAATGGCATTACAAATTATGACAATAGGTAAAACCATAAATGTCAGTGTTGATATATGCTTAAAAAGAGCTTGAACATTTTAGAAATGCATGATCAGCTTTTTAGAATAAGATTGGTTCAAAAACTGATTATATTTTTAAAGTATTTACATTTTCAGTCATAAATTAGCAATTTATTTTTAATAACAAACAGAAACTAACAGTATAAATAAAAGTGACAATCAAAATTAGTCATGTTTTACATTTGTCTAATTTATTGCTCAGATTTCAACGGAGAGTTATTTTGACCCTTTTCTGACTCATTTTCTGACCTTTCTGAATTTAGTTATTTTATAAATTTTAAATAGTTCAAATAATTGGAAAACTTCTCTTGTTAGCTATCAGCTGTGTATGAAATTATTGCTTTTTCAAAAACTTGTACAGTTTGTTTTACTGCTGATGGAAGCAAAATCCGTATAGTAAACATCCACTGCTTTGTCAGCAGTTTTGAAAACTATTCAGCATGAGGTGATTTGTTATTAAATTTAAAATTTTTCTTCATTTCAAATTTAACTTGTTCAATTCATAATTGCACTATTTGAAAATACCTTCTGAATATGTGATATTTTTTGAAATGTAGACATTTTAAAATTAGCATAAATGTATTTCAAGATAAGAAAAAAATGCATACCAGTTTGTGATCATCATTTTCGCATTTGTCATTGGATATTTCTCCAACTGTTCCGCTGGCAATATTGTTGGCTAAGTTGCTGTAGCTGTTTAAAGTTTTCCATGTTGTCATATAGCAATGACCTCCTACGTTTAGCTTTATCAGGGAAATTTTGTTTTCTTCCTCCATTTGAGTTGCACGTTTCAAAATGACGAATATTAAAAGTCATCAACGGATCTGCTGCTTAAAAAGAAAACGAAGAATTTTTTAAAAACAAGTAGCTTGATTGTCAGCTATCCAGTGTTAAACAAAACCGCACACGACAATCCAAAATGATCAATACACCAGCATTTCCAAGTAAACTTTTAAAGTATAAACGGAAAGCAGTGTATAGAAATTGGGTAAGAAAAATGATCGATGATCAAGAATATTTAACGCTGACACCTATTTCCCATTAGACTAAGATGAAACTCATGGGCATGGGCAAAAATAACAAGATTATATAACTGGCTACGTCACTGCGTTATTTTTGAAAGCGAATGATATGTTTTTCCACCATATTCATCCTCAAAGCATCTATAAAGCATCTTTGTGCATGGTGTAGGACTGCAGCTGTCAAATGGGCTGCTGTTCAACTTTTTGACAGACATACGTTCAAGCTAACTTTCCTTTATATACAATTCATGAATTTAGCAAACAATAAAGCAGATAGGATGAAATATTTATTGAGATGTCTAATGCAGCATGCAGGCATGTCAGCGTGCTGTCTTTCTCTCATATGATAACAATTATTGATTTATTATGGCCACCAAATCTGCCAGTCTGCTCATTAAGTTCAAAAGCTACTTGATGCTGTAAAGGCAAAAGCAATAATTTGATTAACCCAAAAACAGCAGTTTAACCCAGCGAAGAATCCACACGCCAAGTGGATAAACATTTATTAAGCTAAGTTGAATGGCTTTGCATGACTTGATTAACACTCACATCAATGTTCAGTTCAAAGATAATTGTGAAGTAGCTTTGTAAATATGCTTTGCATTACTTATTTTCATAATAATTTGTTAACATTTTATTTCATGTACCACTGAATTATTCAGCAGAATTCTACAATTTCATAGTTATCCGTGTTTTTCATATAAATATATTATTTTATGAAAATGAAATGTTATAATAATTATTTAATAAAAATTGCACCTGTTATTTAAGTAATATTTCTTAATTCTTCAAACTTTGATGTGTCGAGGATGTAGATTCTATTCAGAAAAATAAACAGAACCAGATTCAGATTCATTGATGTGGTTGTCTTATGCTTGCATATTCAAAATCTGTTAACCCTACAGAACACTTTATAAGTTTATAACAACACTATCACAATAATAGTGGCTAACAATAACATTTGTCTGTTCATCTGTTTGAGTAACGAGGCTAATTTTCATTTCAAAAACTTTAAAGCATATTTCAGCTTTGCTTGAAAATATTTTTTATTTGAAATATTTCCCATTAAGCAATAATGATAATGAACGTTAAGAATAGAAAACTTTGAATAGTTTCACCAAAACATTCTGTATTACAATCTTTAAGCGAAAATAGTTGTAATTTTTTTAATTCAAATATTTGAAACGGCACATTTAGCATGTTTGCATGTTAGGTCATCGTAATTTAATTTACAAAATTTACAAGACATTATAATAGTGATAAATAAAATCTTTGTTACTGTGATCATGATGTTCTCATTAGCGTAAAGAATATTTGATTATGATGATATAGTACGGTGCTCTTTGAAGTTCAAGGTTGTGATATTTACTGTTTTTAACGATTTACTGTTTGAAATATACATCAATTTCAACCGATAAAAGTATATAGGAAATAATTTTATTTTTTTACAAGGATGAAATTTAATTTCATCATACTTTGAGGAATTATAAAAGATGGTAATACACAGTATCATGATTTGCATATTAAAAGATTTATTTTACTTAAATAATTTTTAGAGTTTAAATATTTTGACGTTTACATACACTTGCTTTAGAACACAGTTGTGATGAAGGTGAAGCTTGTGATGAAAAAGTTTCTCTTCAGAAGTAGCAATAGCATTACGACAAAATTTCAATTTAATAAAACATTTCACAAACATAAAATGATCTGTGAACTTTTTTCATTTTATTCATGAAATTTAAAATAAATTAAATGTAAAAAAATAATAACTTTTATTCACAGCTAATTGTGAAAAAAGCAAGCGAAGTGAATAAATTTTTTTCAAATGATAATGTTTCATACGTCAATCACGGTAAAATATGAATTCATTGTAGTGGTTCCATTTGTTTTCTTCATTTTCACTTCCAGATCGTATCGGGTCTGTGTAGCCATACGATGCGGTCGATGCGCAGCTTGTAATTAAACGAAATCCTTTCTCTGCTAGCATGTCAAAAGCTTGTTCTAAGCTGGAATGTTTCAAAAACATGCGCGATGTGTAACGATTTCCGCCTCCCCTGTCCGGATCACGACTTTCATTTAAAGTTTCTCGGAAAACTTCACGACACAGACTTGCCCGGCCGCATACCAAAATTCTGTTCAGTTTTCTGAAATTCACCTCTGCTTGGCCATTTCGACCAAACGCAAAGCTTCCTCTGTAGCCAATTGTTATGTGACCTGGCTCGCTGTTTTTACCATCCAAATTATCATAAGCTGAAGACTCGCTGTTTCGATCACTAGATATTGGACGTAATGTCGACTGCATTTGCAACGACATACGTGCCTGAAAACCACAACAGTTATTATATTTTTTTAAAGTCAATCACAACCTAATGAGCATTTGTTTGATAAATGAGGATCACCAAGAGGATAGAGGCAAAATTTATCTGCTAAATGTGCTAAATGCACTCTGCTTGTGCTAAATATGTACATGTTATGATATTTTCACATGAGATAATCTTCGCAGAAATTTGTCCATATTTTCTAGATCAGAATCTTTTTGAAATTATAACTTTAATATTGGATATTTGTTCTTATTTCAATCATGAAGCGACTGTGTTTCTTTTTGTACTTCCTAGCACATTTACATGGCTTTTGTTCTTTGTTCTTTATTTGTATTTACGTAGCTTGAGATTGGTTTAATAATATTTGCAGATGAGTTTTTGCATAATTTGTGTGATTAAGAGATTAACTAAAACCTAATATGTCTAGTACGTTAGTGCAACGGGTAGATGGAAATTTTGCATTTTAGCATGACAATGTATAATATAATTTGTTCATCTATTTTACAAACTTTCATTTATTATTTCTCATATCACTTCTTATCAGCCAGTCGGCTGTTTCATTTCCAAGATGAATAAAAATTGTCATTCAGTGATATTTTGCTTGTCATTTATTGCTTTCGAAAATTTTTTATGGGAAATTTTGATTTGTGGCATTGTGTGTATTACTTTTCAATCAACAATTCAATCAAATGTGCTATAGTTGTTAGTTGTTATTCAACAACAAAATCCTCATTGCAAATATTCATATAATTTATATTCATCAGTTATGAATAATGTTTAAGCATATTTCAACAGCAAACAAAGTTTTGTAGTCTTTTAAAGTTGCAAAAATGATCAGTAAAATTGAAAATATTTTCAACAAAATGGTGCTTTCGGTAAACAAGAATAAATGATAATTAATTAATGGGATGCTGTTTTCAAGTACAAAATGTATGAATGAGCACAAAAGGATACGACGTTTTTGAAGCTTTGAAAAATGAGAATCGATTTTCATGAGAATGAATAGAAGTAAATTCTTCAAACAAAGTCAGCAAAGCAAAATATCAAATTGATTTGTTGTAATGAAATAATTTTTCCAAAAGACTATATCTGATGTCGCTAATGGAAGAAAGTGAATGAGTGAAAAGAAAAAAGCGTTCGACTGGGGGAAGGAATATCATCGATTGAAGGTAATTAACCTCCTCCACGTTGATTTGAAGCTTTAAAACTGTTGTAAACCTGCGCATTAACTTAATTGACGTAGAAAAAAAAACATCTAGAGATGTAGGGCAATTTCTATTATCGATGTTGCAACTTGCAACAAGTGAAGTGAAAATTTCTTTTTTAATTTTGGAAAGCAAAGAAATAAATTGAATGAAATGAGTAGATTCAAAGCGGTAGAGTATTCAGAGCAAACTTGTGCTTGCGGCAAAATTTCAATAGGTAGCTCATGACATTTCACTCAAGTGATAAAAGTAGAGAATCTTTTCAACTTGTGTGCATTATGAAAACATATGCATGCTTGTAGAACATTAGTTTTGTACAGTTAAAATATGTAATTTCAACATTTCATATTCTTTTTGTTTTGTCACTTTTGCATGTATATTTTGATAGACGACATTATGTTCTGTTCCTATTTTGATAATAGTAAAAGGTGTTTGATCATTTGAAAAACATCAAATATTAAAAAATTACCAAATTAACCACTTTAATTTAAAAACAAATATAAAAATGAAAAATATACAAAATGCCTGTCTTATAAAATCCACAACATAAGCTGTGTTATTTTTTTCAACTGATGCATTAGAGGCAGATGGACCAGAGCATCAGTGTCATCGCGGGCGCTATAGGAATCAATCTTTTTTAAGCCATAGCTGCAATTATTGATCGCTGATTCAGGCATGCATGCAGAATTTATAAGAGTGTTGAAATCTTTTCATGAAATTAAAGTAATTTGGATAACTGGTTTTTAAATTGCAAAATTATTTAATCTAGCTTCAGTTGCTTTATCATCTGTTATGGAAGTGATGTTTTTGACTGGAACAAAAAAACATCTCCACTGAGACCGACATCTTTACAGTATCACCCACCAAAGCAATAATGGTAATAACAGTGAAAAAAAGAAATGAAGGTTCATTGTAAATTTCTTCAAAATAGCTTTTGGTTTTGACATTTGTCTTATGGTTGCAAAAATTTTTTGTTTTTCATTTTTTAAATTTCATTCTGAAACTTTAATTTATATTTATACGTTTGTGTGTGTGTGTGTGTGTGTGTGTTTGTGTATAAAGAAAGTTTTTATTGAATTTCAACCTGATTAAACGAAATCTGTTATAACTGCTTTACGTCATAATTAAGCGTTAATTGTTGAGTAGCAGAATTTAAGATGCACTTTATTGTGCACCGTGTAATTAAGAGTCATCGACAGTTTTGAACGGAACGATTGATTTTTTTAATCATTATTTATTTGGGCAACAAGCTCGACGACGCTGTATTGTTTGCGCTATTTATCACAACTCACGCAAGTCAACACTGATAAACAGACTTAATTAACTGATGTTATTAATTTCCAATGAACATTTTACATGCCTCTTACACTAACAGATCAGTGAAGTGTTAAGACTGCAAGAGAATATTATCACCATCACCATCACCATCATCATCATCATCATCATTGTCTGCAAATGGAGAATTGGGCATAATATTGATTTTTCTTTGAAAATACTTTCTTTTATCTATCTATCAGTGGTGAATGTTTTTATCATCTATGCCCAGTTCAAGCGTGCAAATGTGCAACTTACTGTTATTTATATGTTTCATCTTTATGCAACCATACATGCATGCATGCATACATACATACATACATACATACATACATACATACATACATATAGTAGTTATACATACATATATATATATATATATATATATATATATTTATTTATTTATTTATTCTTTTTTCTATCTAACTTTATGGTTCACATTACTTTGGATAATTTTTCAATTATACTGTTCAGTTATTTATAGAATATGATAAATGTGAAATGTCAAAAAATATTATTTGCTTCAGTATAAACTGCATAGAAAAAATTCCAAAAATAAGATAATTTGATTTGAAATTGCAAATTATGGATTTGTCTGAATTCTTTCATGATCATTTTCAGAATTAATTTCAAATTACAGCTGACCACTTTAATTAACTTTAAATTATCAAAGTAAAAATTACTGTTTTGTATTGTATTGTATTGAAATAATTGTAATTGGACACATTGCAAGAGCTTAATTATCAAACATTATTTTCTTCCTGTGTCTCATAGTGAAAATGCAACTGTTTACATTTTCATTAGATAAGGATACGCTGCTTAATCTTTATCAGTGAATTCAAGCCTTTCATGCGAAAGGTTTCTTCCTTTGTAAAATGATTTTCAGCTTTTTTGCTGGCATTGAAAATTAACGCGTTACATTGTATGTTAATAAATAATCCACTGCAATAAAATGAATATCCATCACAATTCCAGTACAAATCATCAAATTAAATGTATACCGTTTTATTAAAAAAAAATGTTCCTTTCTTTTTTTATTCGCTATATCAGTAAGTTAAATTATTCGAATTACATCAAATGTTCAAAGAAACGTTTTCATCATTCCACATAAATTATAATGATAATACTAATTATTATTAACTTTTTGAAATAGATTTGATAATGATGATGAATGGCAATAAACTGCTTTTTATAATTATTCGTCAATAATTCGAAGGTAAGAATTATCACTAATCTCAGTTTGCCCATTTATTATACATAACATTTTGCAAAAGAAACAACTGTCCTAGCCATAAATCAATTATCAGAAACAGCTTTGAATTGAAGTTGAAGAGTTAAATTGCTGTTTGAATTTTCACCCCTCTTCTGATCTGCTGCACATTATTACTATTTATAACTTTCCTGCTTTTTAATTGAGCACTATAATAAGAAGCTTATGAAATAGTTGGAAAAAAAAACGTACTGCTGCATTATGATTTTTCAGTTTTGCTTCAAAGAAGAAAAAAAAATCAATCTGAAATATTAAGGCTATTCTTGTTTTCAGGTTGTTTTTAAGTTTTACCTTATGCATTATTTTTAGCTTTGGATTAATTTTTTATTACTTCATCAGAAATGCAAGATCTTCTTTACTATTTTGTTCTTCAACTGCAAATTCCTATGTTTACTGATTGATCACTAGAAAGCATTAGATAAAAGTAAGATGTTTACTTTAAGATTACTGTAAAATGAACGTTGGTTTTATTGTATTTTTTCTTTTCTTTTTTATTGGTGATTAACTAAAAAAGAATTGATAGCTGTGATGTAAGTTATATGGGGGAAAATACGAAAAAGGGAGAAATTTACCTCTACTCGATGTTAAGTGGTCAAATAATGTGTTTAGGAATTAAATAAATTGGAACAATAAACAAATAAACAAACAAACAAATAAATAAATAAATGTTTGTCTTACTTGAAGTTCTTCAAGCAGCGCTTTGGAACCGTAAAATTTCGCTTCTTCACAAAGCGCTTCATGTTCGGTGAAATTTTCCGGCAACAGCAGTTTACCATTGCGCAAAAATTCCAAAACATATCGAAAAAGATTCCCATCACGATCGATGAAATATGATCCGTCTGAGACTGGAAGCATTGCCGAACTTTGCTCTTTGTCAGAATAGTCAGTTGATGGTGACATTTCAGGACTTTCCGTTTGCATGAATTGCCTGCTTAGCCAGGAGCCGGTATCTTTTGTCAGTGTATTTATCGTGGTTTGGTATTTTTTCCCTCCAACATTCAGTTCAATAATTTTTGCCGACTCACCGCCCAAGTCGTTCATTCTAGAGCTTGGAGAAGACCAATCCTGAAGTAACAACAGCAGTGAATCACTGGATGTTCCAAGCGGGTTGAGTATCAGTGGAATAGTAGTGGTTTTGCTCCAAAGGCCGTACATTAATTGCACACACTATGCACTCCGTTTGCAGAAACTGCTTTATTGCATTAATGCTGATGATGATAATTTCAGGACAATTAAGCTGAATCTATAGTGTACCAATTTTGCAGCATTTAAAGTAAATAAAAAAGCTGTATTTAGCATGCGCAAATCAAAATTAAGCAAAATTATGCACTTGCTGAATCAAACTGATAATGGGAACACATTCCTCAGGGGCCGGCCTGATTTATCTGACGTAAGCTTGTCAGGGAAGTAAACTGAGATGTTTGCAACTGAGCAAACTAAACACAGACTTGCTCCTTTCCATGGCCAGCTGACTCCGCCCTTTATTTATTGTTGCGCCCTACTACCGCTTGTGGTATCCACTAGCAACCACATCAGTTTCTTTCAACGCTAATGAAAACACATTTTGCTAGTTTAACCAGTCAACAATTGCTTCATTTTATCCTTGAATTCTGTTGATTTGATCTTTATTTTATGCCTGGCTTCTTTGAGCAAAGTAGTTGAAATAATTGCCTATTAGAATGAAAATTTATTGAAATTTATGTAAGAAATCGTTTCATATAGAAGAATCGATATTTCACTGCGAAATGCAACCATTCAATGCACCAAGCATCTGGTGTTGCGGTGCGGGGGAAAAGCTTTTCTTTTTTTTTTTTTTATTATTTTCCCTTTAATTATATTTGTTCAATCTTGTTGTTAAATTCAATTTTGTTTATTGAAAATTATTTGTATTTCAAAAAATTTCCTTTCACAGTTCTGTTGTGTTTGCAACATTTGTACTCTTACGTTGAAATGATATAACTGAGTTTTGCAAATGCATTGCCATTTTTTATAATGTTTATCATTTTATTTGTCAACAAGCTGAGATTTCAGTGATGAAGCTAATTAATTATAAAAACTGCTTTTATGTTTGAATGAATGAATCAATCCATGCTGAGCATCTTCAGATGCTTATTAGATCTTAATGGTGCGCACTTCACATATTAATGTATCAGAGTCAGTTGTAAAATTGTTTTCTATTCTAAAAATGGTCATAGACATTTATGCAGATTTTTTTGAAACTTTTTATCACTTGCTGCTTAAGTAAATATGCTCTGAGGTATTTACTGAGCTGAGTGAGGTATTCAACTTTTTGAAATCTAATTTTAATGAAACAGCATTGAATTCCATGATTTTATCTATTAAAATGGCCAGTTGTTTTGCATGTTATTATCAGTGTGGGCGGCAATTTATTTTGCATTATGACTTATTTTAGAGTAATGTAGAGAGTGTTAAGATAGTGAAATTGCTTCTCCATGTGTTCAGTTAGTTGCGCAAATTTTTTTCCATTCATTTAATGCATCATTTTTTGGCAAATTCTACTCTCAGATTATCAGAAATAAATAAGAAGCACTTTGCGCTGCAGTAAAACATATCAAAGGTAATTGGTAACTGGAGGCTGAATTAATTTGCATATCTACGATTCAATAATTGTACTGGAATTTACCAGAATAATTGCAATAACAGCAAATGTGTTTTTCAAAAATTATTTAACTTGTTTTTTCTTATTTTTTATGCAAGTTTTGAGAATGTCTACTTCTTGTCAACAAAATCAGAATACTGTTGGCATTAAAATTTCATTGAATACTGAAAAAATTGAAGCAGTATGAAAAGGCTCCTTGTGTTAATGGGCAATTGTTTTTCTTTATGGCATAAACGCAAAATTGATCTGTGTTAATCTGATATGTAAATGGTGAAAATATTTAAACGCGATTCAAATAATACTTTTCTTTCAGAAACAATAAGCCAAAACTCTACTTACATTGATAATAATATCTATGCAAATTAATTATTGTTTATGCTCATATAACAAGGTCGTTTATACGGTAACATGATGAATAATTGTGAATGTGCTTGAGTGTTTCGCTATAATGAATGCATTGAAAATGTAAAAGTCAATGAGTTATCGTGGAATCAAACTACGAAAGTTGCTATATTATGTTTAATGGATATCAAAATCTTGGGCATTTGAAAATGTCTCTCAGTTCTGTTTGTTATGTCTTACAGAACTGATTAATTTTATATGCGACGTCTCTTCCAACATGCATTTTGGCAAATTTCTCAGCTAGCAAACTTTGTGGCTACTATGCTGTCTTGAAAAATTAACGTTTTTAAAATGCAAATTGAATTTTTGATGTAAATTTATTTGCTGAATTTCATATTTCAAGCATAAATTTGCATTTTATATTTTGTTACTGACATTAGAGGCAGATCGAAAATAAAATTTCATACGAAAATAACTTACCTATAAGTGGTCACCGTTCAGCATAAGCATAAAACTCTGGTATTTGTGATTATTAGAAAGTTCAAGCTAAACGTTGAATTTAAATTTAGCGTTAAACTATTTTATAAAGTAAAATTGATTAGTCAGTAAATGTTATCTTCAAGTGTTTTAATAATTATGATATTATGTATAGATTTTTATTATTTATAGAGTGTGACATTAACAAAATGAGATTTTAATTGCTTTGTGTTTGTATACTTACGTAATTATTATTCAGACACTGTGTTATACGCAAGAATAGTGTATTTTTAATGCCATTCAGACGGACTGCATCCTGCTGTGTTGTTGGCAATTTTAACCACAATTCTTTCAGCAGGTTTAGCACCTTTACAATTCCAACTCTTTTTCAAGCAACAGACTTTATCTAGCTAGCCATTAAATTACTCTTATTATGATGTGTGTAATCATTCTTTGTGTAACAAAGTGAATTCTACATTTTTCGACTATTTCAGTTATTTAATAATGAAGTTCAATAAAATAAACTGATATATAATTCATTGCAAAAGTGGAATTGCAATTTTTGGTTATTTATGGTGAAAATGGCCTTTCAGCACTTTTACTAAATGCCTTAATTATCAAATAAATCAATATACAATTGTTCCTGACTAAGAAATGAAGCTTCACATAAAATGCTACTTTCACTTTATCTTCAGTGTTCCTATTCATAAATCTGCTAGTACACAGACCCACTTATACTTATTGCTTAGTTATTATTTAAAAAACCAGCCGTTTTAGCATATTTTCCATCAATATAACAAATAATAATTTACTATTATTCATCATTTTGTTAGCAAATTGCACAGAAAGAACCCGGGAAAACAATGACATTCACAATATTAATGCAATGTTAAATTATACAGCTAGTTGGCTAGCTGTTTTTTTATTTTTAAATTTCTGCTTTATACAATATTTATTATCATGCTAGTTGTACTTTTATATGAAGGCTTAAAACTTATTAAATTGAATAATTATTTTGTATTAACTTTTTTGATAAATAATATTTTCTCAGTAGCTTTTAATGTTTTTATATTGCTCTTTATTTTCTAATGTAAGTAAAAGAAAAAATCCTAAAATGGTTGACAACTATGGAAGTGTTTAATTATTTGATAGTAATGATTGATTATTAAATGATTTTAGCATTGAGTTTCAATGATTAATAATTCAGAAAACTTTAATAATAAAGTTAAAAGTTAAAAAAAGTTCATCTTCTGCATGCGACAGTCCAATAATAAAGGATTTCGATAAAACTTGAAACACCGCAACCATTACTCTTCCAAAACCGTGATAATCATGATTATTTAAATTTTTCAATTGTTTGCTCAACGGATTAGATAAATAACATTGATAATTAGTTCTTCAGTTTGTAACTGGTCAACACAGAAACTTAACTATATTGATGAATCAACGGTTTTCTTATTTAGATTTCTGAATGGCAACGGTGTAGCAACAAAAATAAACTCAACAGCTCAATCACTTTGCATTTTTACGCATGCTATCGTTCAACGCATTCATGTAAGTTAATATTTTTTATTGTTATTATGTATTATTGTTATCCATATTCTGACAATCTCTGAAAGTACACTAATTATTCGGTTTGGCGAGTGTTGTTTACAGTGATAAGTGCAATATTCTTTTTTTTTCTTTTGTATAGCATTCTTTTACAAACTGATTCATCATTCTAATTTGCATTTTATGTGTTTGCAAGCATATAAATTGTTCACGGTAATAGTCAGGGATAGCATTAATCGATATGTACCTCGGTTTTTACATATTAAGTAATATCCTACATTGAATGAGTTTTACCTGCTTTTTATACTTTGATTAGCGTAGGCATTATTACCAGCAGGTATAACACAATTTACATATTACACTGTTCAATAAGCATGCACAGTGAAACATACCTGTGGTACTTTGGCATCTATTTTTCCAGTCAAGTTTTATCTGAAACTGTAGTGACTGCAATTAGCAGAATTATTGCAGATTTGATTAATAACTCAAATTATTCACATGGTAATTCAACGAGACAGGTTTTAACAAGGACAGTTTTCACCGCTGGCAAACGATATGCATACGTTAAATTTTGAACGACGAGATGCAGTTAGCCGAGAATGGAAGCGTAATGTCATTTCCGATCATGCTTTCGTGTCAAAATGCACGCAGTTTTTCTTCATGTGAAATTATTTATGAATGCAGATAAAAGTGACAATGTTGAGATTCATTCGTGTAATAACTTTTGTCATTTGATACGCAAAAATGACTGAAATTTAGTTTCAAAGTTAATCATTGAGCTATTATTTATTTATGTGGCAAAAATTTTTACTTTATAATTTTAGATTTCACAAATTCAATAAGCATTATCTTGCAGCCCATTTATTCAGCACAGCATGAGAAATGGCGTTAAATTCATATAACAGTATAAAATAATGTATTAGGTATTGCACTGATGCATTTATCATGGATTATGAAACTTCTTCAGATAATGATGCATCGCAAGTCGAAATGATCATTAGGTAATGATAAAGAAACCTTAAAGCTAGTATCAGTCGATATTAAGCTTATAGTTCATTAAGCAAAGTAAACAGCATTAAGCAAATATTGGAGTGTCATTTATTAAGTTGTGAATTCTGTCTGCGGAAGTTGCAAATGAATCTTTGATACATTCCCACCACCATCAGCTGAACGTCATTTACTATCAGGGGCTCGTTAAACTGGTTAAAATTCTATTAAATTTTATTGCAGATAAATAAAATTTTATTTCGTGAACAGAATTACAAAACGTAACAAAATATGATAAAATCGCAGTGAGTATTGTTTCGAAATGATATATTTGTAAGATATTATTATAAATATAAAAAACTTGCATTTTAAACATAAAAAAAGAAATTGTATCTTATATGAACAAATAGCAATACTGCAGTTTTTGTTTTGAATTCTTCATTATTATATGTGTCAGTGTTAAATTGGTCTTTTACATAGTATTATTTGTTGTAGCCGCTCTAAAAAAAAAGCAAATAATTCATTAGCAAAATTGTATTATGCAAATTCCGACGCACAACATTGTAGAGCACAGTACTCGAGTTGTAGTATGCAGGATTTAATAATGAGAACTTTTCTTTTGAGCATATTAAATAATTAATTTCTAGCAATTTGCACTTTGCAGGAGTCATTTTTGCACATGCGTATAAATTATTAAGCTTACTGGGCTCTATGATATTTTGAAACTAAAAATAAACACAACTTTCATTCACGTATGCTTTTTTATATTCTACTTATGATTAGACTTCAGTTTATTTATCAGCTACTGTGCTTTTTGCGACATTTTAGATTAGTACATAAAACAGAGCTTTCCAAATATAAATTTTGTTAAAAAATGTACAACAACAAATATGCCTGTTTTTTTATTTTTTCTGTTGATTTGTAAATATTAAAATCAAGGATATAATTCACGTTTTAGTAAACAATAAATGACAAGTTTCTTTGCAAGCAGATGCAAATTGGCATTTTAATTCATTCATAAATTATAACTTATGGAATTTGCAAAACAATTACTTTGCGTAAATATAATCACCGTTTTTCCTCAAACTCCATTATGACAACAAATTATGCACAACTCATAAACTGTCACCAAACAGTTTACACGAGTCCTGCATCCTTTGCCATACTGTAGAAAATGGAATTTTTATTATTAAGTAGCTGCTGTGGAGGTTCAAATTCTGCAATGCGTCCAGCATCCAGTACCATAATTCTAAAACGCAAAAGAAGACTAGAGCATGAAATAAAGTTAATTGTCAATTTACCGATCGTTGTCGATGATAGTATTCAATCGATGTGCAATTGTCAATACAGTACAATCTGAGAAATGTAGACGAATAGTTTGCTGAATCAGGTCGTCAGTTTCTAAATCAACTGCTGCTGTTGCTTCATCCAAAATGAGAATTTTCGTTTTGCGCAACAACGCTCTTGCTAGACAAACCAGCTGTCTCTGACCAACACTAGAATAAAGCGAAAATGAGCACTTTTTAAATTAAAAATGTTGTCATTTCTTAGTGCATACCTCAAATTTTCACCGCCCTCTGAAATCCTGTGTTGAAGTTTGTCAGGTAGACTCGAAACGAAAGCTTTCAAATGAGCTCGTTCAAGATTTCTCCAGATATCTTGGTCTGAGTAGGCGTCATAAGGGTCCAGATTTATCCTCAGCGTACCACAGAATAAAACAGGTTCCTGTGCAATAATAGCAGATCTGCTTAGCAATAATTTTTTGCCAAATGCAATGATACCTGTGGAATGATTGTCAATCTTGAACGCAAATCATGCAGACCAATTTTTGTAATGTCTGTGTTATCTATAAGCAACGAGCCACCAGCTGGCTCGACAATGCGAAACAGAGCAAGTGTTAGAGAACTCTTCCCAGCACCAGTCCGTCCGACAATTCCAATTTTTTCACCGCCACGAATGAAGCAAGTAATTCCTTTGAGGCACAACTCAAGGCCTTCTCGATAGCGCAGTTTGTAGTCAGAAAATTGGATGGTTCCGTTTGTTGGCCAATCATTTGGTAGACGTTCATCAGACGTGAGTGCTGCCTAAATAGAGAGTAATGTAAAAATTTTTCAGTTTCCAGAATGATATATATCTTATTGCTTGATTTTTCTTCCTGTGAATTATTGTCGTCTATACAAATGTAGATTCTAAAAGAAATTGCGCAAAAAAGAAAGGATCAGTTAATGCAAACATCAGTTTAATTAATACTTAACTTTAATATTTATAAAACAATTTCACAACAGAGTGTGAGATTAGCAAGAAGTGATAAAATCTTTGCAAAAGATATTCTATTTTGACTATTTTTTTTACTTTTAAATATTTTCAACTTCAAATTAAGCAAATCAGCTTTCGACATACTTCGGTTGGAGTGTGCATGTACTCGTTTGTACGTTCTACAGCAACTATATTCGTTTCTAAATCACCCGTCATGCGAACCGCATAATTCATTGATTGTGTAATCTATGACAATTTTTTTTGTAAGTCTTTTTCAATAAAAGGTTTACCTGCTTACCTGTAAAGCATAGGATACAGATAAACCGACAATTCCTGCAGAAATTTTATCTTCACGACTGATTACTGCAAAAAGAGCGGCCATGAGCACTAAAAAGTTGCCTATCAGTTCCAGTCGTACAGCTAGCCACCTAAATAATTGTCTCATGAATGTCTCATAGATGTAAAATTTGTGGTTCTGCTTAACCATACCTGTTCGATACTTCATTTTGGTAGAATGATGTCTGATTTTCGTCCAGGCGTCGCTCTGATTCAAAAATGAACCGTTCTTGAACTTGGAAAGCGCGAATAACAGCCGCACCAGTGAGTGATTCTTGAAAATGACTGTAGACAGGAGATCTGGTTATGGATTCAATTCGTTTCAGCTGACGTGAAGAGCGTATATAGATTTTCTAAAAAATTTAAAAACAGTTTTGTTTTTTTCATAATCTAGAGCAGTGTCATGTCTTATCATACTTGTAAAAAGTAATACAGTATTGCTATTGGAACAATTACAGCAGCAAATATTGGTGTACTGATAAGTATGACAAGCAGTACTGATAAAACGCCTAGACCAGCCATTATCCAAGTTCTCACTGTAAGAGGCAATGTATCATCGATAACGTCGATATCCTTTCCTATGCGATTTAAGATACGCCCCAACGGAGTGACATCGTAAAAACTCATCGGAGATCGAAGCAAATTATTTAAAAGACTTTCGTGTATATCTCTGCTGGCCAGCACCATAGAATAAGATAACAGAGTTGTGGCCAGCAGAATAAAAATCCCTATAAATGAACATGCTCACTATGTTGTTATTGATGAGAAAAGTATGAAACTGTAACACAGCACATTTTCTTTTCTTTTTATAAAATACACAACTTAAATTCCTTTTTAATCATCATTTAGATGCGACGTTATCATTTTCTTTGTCATACCTTGCAAAATTCCCAGTGATGCGTATATACCAAGTCGAACATCTGTTGATGTCGTTTCATTTGCATATCTGTTTGCATCGTAAGACCAATCCGCTAGCCAAAAGCTGGCACCAACACTGAATCCGTTGCTTGTGATGTATAGCATCGTAATTGCAAATGTTGAAAAAAAGCCGATTGCTTTTATGTAATCTAGATACACCTTTGCTTTTATCTAAAGAATTTATGAAATATCAGTTGAGAAAATTTAAATTCGAAATTTAATCTTATTAAGTTCTATTTATTTATTTGTTTATTTTTCATTTTTGAAATTTTAATAACGTTACAATTGTCAAGCGAACCGTTACTTACATTTCCCACAGCAGCCTCTTCTTCTTGAATTAGCTTTCCTTCATTTTGTTTCTTTTTGCTTGACAGCATTTTACTGTACTCCTTTTCATAATCTTTGACATAGTCATCCGTGTCAAACTGATTGCTAGTCTTTACTCTTTTTCTACTTCCATCAGAGCCTACCGATGATATTGATCTGATGGAACTTAGTCTGTGAAAGAAAAATAAAGAATTTTCCACATGCCGCAAATCAAAATATTGAATAATGCACCTTTCATAAAGACGCAAATCAACCTTGGCTGCGTCTTCTATTATTTCATCAATAACTGAATTGGCTGTGGAAAAGAAGAACAAAAGAACACATGAAACAACTAAACAACTTCTGCAGAAAAGTCAAAAAAGAATCACGGTTTACCATCGTCGCTGAAAGCTTCGTCTTCATTTCTCTCTTGGATGTATGTTTCAATCAGTTTTGCAAACGCGCCTTTCCGAGAGAGCAGTTCATTGTATGTGCCGATTTCAGAAATGGTTCCATTGTTCAAAACAATTATCTTATCAGCATCTTTCAAATAACCCAGCCCGTGCGTGACAAACACTCGTGTCTGAAACCGTTAGATGAAGGCTAGCAAATTTTTGGGCTTGGCTTTACAAGTTGATTTTCACAATTACCTTATTTTTGAGCAAGCCATTGTTGCTAATGACATTTTCAAAAATGTGCTGACCCACGTGGCTATCGACCGCTGATAGTGGATCGTCCAAAAGGTAGATGTCTGCATTTTGATAAACAGCTCGTGCTAAACTGATCCTCTGTCGCTGGCCACCACTCAAATTAACACCCTACAAAATTAGCCTGTAGCAATTCTGCTTTCTTTCTTTATACATAGCAATTTTAGCACACTTTTTCCCCAATTTCAGCTTCTTCTCCGCCGGACAGTAATTGCAAATCTCTGTTCAAACTGCAACCATCCAACACTTTTTTCATCAGATCTGAACGATATGGTTTGTTGAAAAGAATATTCTCACGAACTGTCATATTTTGAATCCACGCTTGTTGAGGAACATAAGCTACGCTTCCCTGAAAGTGATTCATCATCTTTCATTTTGATAAAACAAAAATAACTTTATTATTTAAAATGTACATCTATTTCAAATTATCAAATGCTTTACTGTACTGAATTGAAACTGAATTTATGGCAAAACTAATTCAGTGTTTCAAATTCAAAAGTGCAATCAAGAATGCAATGAATAAGAAGTTGAACTTTGAAATTTTTGAACTAGTTTAAAATATATGCTTATATATATATATATATCTGACATTACAGAAAGGTGAAAGATGAACTTTAAATTATAGTGAACAAATGCATTCAAGAATTAATGTTGCATACTTTGATTCCAACAGTTCCGTTCCTTTTTTCCATTTCACCAAGAATGGCGGAAAGAAATGATGATTTTCCCGCTCCAACTTGACCAACGACAGCTACTAATTCTCCTGGCTTTATAGAAAAGTTAATATTTTGCAAAGTAGGGCGTTCTATCGTATCGTCCCATGCAAATTCGCCGTCAGTGACTTTTATAGCATCGTCTGCAATATAATTAGTACACTTTCATAACGCATGGCTATAAAGGATAACTGATTATTGTGAAATAAACCTTGGTTTGCATTTCGATCAACTGCAGCCATATTTAACTCTTCATAGATGAGAAATCTTTTGATTCTTTTATTAGAAACTAAAGCCTATAATTTGCAGTAAATAATTTAAATTTAAACATTTACACGCAACTTAATGTTGTAGCTGTTGTGCATGTATGTTGAAAACATTTGTGCGTTTTTATACATTTTACATCTGATTTTCTTAAATCATACAATTTTGATTTGCAAAGTAATTAATTTTTATCAGAAGTGCTTTGCTTTGTTTACTTGGACTACGAATGAGATAAGCATGGGCAGAACAGACATTGGAAAGCGCAGGATGTTGAGCAGTGACAGGGAAACAAATGCCGTTGTAGGTGTAAGAATGTTATCAGGACTTGATAGAACATAGGTGGTAAAAACGACAACAGCTACCTAAATAAAGAGGAAAAACTGAAATAAATTTGATGAAAATTCATAAATTAAACTTTACCAAAAATGGAGCACATGTCCAGATAAAGGAAGTGGCCGCGCGATAATAAGATGCTGTTTTCAGTATGTCAAGTTCCTTTTTTCGAATGTTGTTCACTTGTTTTCCAAATGCTAATTCCCATGCATATAATTTAAGCACTTTGATACCATTCAAAATTTCATTGATTAATTTCATTCTTTCATCCTTGTATTTCATTTGAGAAACCTAATGTTTTGTTATATTTATGACGTTATAAGAAGAATTTGAATTATTTCACTGAAATACCTGGAGCTTATTTTGTTTGCTTGAAATGAAATAATTTAATGGGATGAGAAGGATAAGAAATCCGACACCTGATAAAACGGACGCTCCAATAACATCCCATAAAAAGTATACGGATAGAAGTATCTGTAAAATTTTACATTAAATTTATGTACTTTAATCGAATTGTCCCTCAGTGGAATAACCTGATACGGTGCTGATACGATCATAGAAATATAAAGAACGACATCAGTGAAGCGTTGCACATCAACAGACATGAGGTTTACAACTTCTCCTATGGTCGACTGACGTCTAGCAGCGTTTGATAAACGGAGAGACTAAAATATTCAAAAATTTCATCAAGCAGTTTTGTGTAATATAATAATGATAATGATAATGATAATGATAATGATAATAATAATAATAATAATAATAATAATAATAATAATAATAATAATAATAATAATAATAATAATAATAATTTTTGTCATTCGTAGAAAAGTATTAGCCGCTTAAATTACTTGCATTGAGAAATAGTTTTTCAAACTTTTATTAGAATGAAACTAAGCTTTTCTCAATTATTAAATATTTTATATTTGTTTGCGCTGCTTTTATTTTTGAAGTGTATTTGCATGCATGCATGAAAGGATATGTTTCGAGCGAAAAATTTACTTACTTTTGTGAATAACGCTGATACAAGCATCGATCGAACCTTAATTGCCAGCTGATAGACCATGTGGAAATGATATTGCGTTAACACTGTAAATACAACTGCGGACGCAAACATCAGAACTGAATAAAAGTAACCTTTCCATACGGGCTCGTTTGTATTTTCTACGAATTTAATCAGCAGGCTAAAATTCCACTGTATTATTTAATGCCAATAGTGTGAATAATTTTACTGTAATTTTTAATACTGAAAAAGTTTACTACAGTTTGAAAAAAACAGTATTTAATGAAAGTTTAATCTCTTTTAGATCTGTTTTCTTTGTAATAATGTAATTTTCTAAGCACTGAGTGAAAATTGCTCTATTACTCACCTGAGAATTTGTGGACTGGCAAATTGAATTGTATCTGCTGCAAATTTCAATAGAAGAGAAGTAAAAAATGTCCATCTGTGACATTGAAATAAAGTTTTTATAACTGATGGTGCTGCTGGCATTTTCAGCTTTTTTGATTCGGCGATAACTTGGACTTTTTGGTTTCTGAAATTTACCTCGTAGGTTTTTTCAACAGCGGCTGCTTTTTCTTTCCAATATTTTTTCATCTTTGGAGTCCATCTAGCTTCCCAATCAGACACAACAGATTTTGACAAGTAATCTTCTGTTAGATTCCAAATGTGATTTTGGGTGAGTGGCTCACGCCAACCCCGGTAAGGCAGGCTAGAATAATAATTAAAAAGTTGCTCAGCAAATGCAATTTAATGCTAAATACTTCAAAGCATGTATACCGTAAATAACTTTTTTAATTAAAATTCTTATACAAATAAGTTTTACTGAATATCTGATTTTGTAAAGAAATCTTGTCGTACACTTACACTGTGAACCATTCAAACAACATTTGATTAAGAAATGATGATTTATATTCTGGACACACCTTCTGCATAAATAGAAAAATATGTTTAAATCATTAACTTTTATATGTGATGAGGATTTACAGAATTTTTGTCGACAGTTTCATATGGAGCTGACTTGTCAGCCCAACACCAGAAAAACCACTGAATAACCAACAGTACATAATAAACTAGATAACTCATTCTGGGAACCATTTCTTCTGATGGAATCTGAAACTTTGCAAAACCAAATTATTTTACCATTAAACGCTTCTGTTTTGTAAATTAAAAATACTGAATTAAGTGAGCAAAAACAGAAAGCAAAAGTTACGCTTTTAGAGTGGTTAATCCAGTAAGAGAATTCTATCGATCCGCAAATTACAAATGCGGTTAGTGATAGAAATACAACTCCAGATGTAACAAAACCTTTTTGACGGCATGCTATTTGTAAAAATAATAGATCAATCTAAACAGAAATTTGTTGTTTATATTCTTTTTTTTTGCATTTTCTGATCTTACCATTGAAATGCATAAAAGTAGTGGACCTACAAAATCTGCATCATATATGTTGCGTTGACCTGACTTTTTGAGTATTAGCATTGAAATCCAACAAACCGCTGTTGCAATGACAAGCGCGCACGCAATTATCTAAAAGTAAAATTAATTTAATTTCAAGCATTATATTATTTTTCAAAGATAAAAAGTATGTACAAATTTTAAAACAAGTAACGGTCGAAATGGAAGAGGGAGGTGCCGACTTCGTAAACAAAGGCACAATTGCAATGGTGTCAGAACAGCAAGAAAGAACAGTGGAATCCAAACCAAAACAGTATTGCGAAAGCATGATGTAAATTCAGGAAAAGTTGTAGAATTAACAATTTCTGGATTCTAAAATAATAATAATAATAATAATAATAAATTGATAACAAATGAATATTTTTTCTTCTTTTGTGCTGTTATGAAACTTTTTCAATTTACATCAGATTTGATTTTAAATAGATCAAATAATATCACAGTGCATAAGTTACAGAAGTTGAAAAGAATGCTGCAGTTTGAAAGGACTGAAATCAGGCTGACGATTTTCATGTGAAATTAGTCTCGTTCAACCAATACAGTAGAATGTAAAATGTTGTTGTTCATGAAATGAAATTCAACTTTACTAATATTAATAAATTATAGATGAAATAAGTAAAAAGACATGCACTAAACAAACTGTTACCTGAAATGAAAAATATTTATCACTTTTTGGTAACATACTTACCCACAAAGGTTCTCCGCAAAATCGTTCTATTCCATAAATGCTACTTAATGGCATTGAATTATTCCACTTTACACTCATCGATGGTGCTGATTTTAAACTATTTCTAAAATGTTTATGTTAATAAATAATAAACACTAATAGCTAACAACAATAAAACAAATATGTAATACGAATAAGCTGATGGCACGTAAAAACCCAAGTAAAATTTCATTATCTCCTAACAGCAATTGTTTCGATTTGGTTAATCATTTCAGAGATACAAATTATTGCAAGAAATATTTTTTCCATGGACAGATGCAAATATAATCTTTTGAATTTTGAAAAAATGCAGCAATTTTGTATGCTGATTGAGAAACTGAATTAGTGAAAATGGATTATTTTTTACCTTGAGGTGTATTATCACGAAATCTCTTGATATTTTGCTCTAATCATCTGCTTGCTTCAACAATTTGATGATCAATTCAATATTGCGTTTGCAATGTCACTGATGGCAATTTTCGCTCGCAAGATGTCATTATAATTTGCCCATAAATAATTCGTATCCTTGACAATTATGAAAAAGTAACATATTGATAATGTAATTGACAATAAAAAACAATGAGTATTAAATCTTTTTCTGGAAAATAAGATTGTATTCTACAACAGACTTTTGCAAATGCCAAAGTTTTGCATAATACATTGAGAACAGTTTTGTAATCCAATAAATATCAATAATAAAAATTCATATCTGAATTCAAAATGTTTCGTCTACTCGCTTATCTCTTGAAGTGATCTTTTGAATTTTATGTGTATAAAAGCAAAATCAATATCTTTTCACATTTAAACGGTGTAAATTTGCATAGTGTAAGAGAAATCACTCTAATGAAATTGTATTGAAAAAATTATGCTGAAGAACTATTTTATTTTAGTCTGCATTATCCTATTTTAAATGTACTAAAATGATCATTGCTCAAGAGTGTCGGTTTTCTGAACCCCCGGTGAATTGAAATAATTAGTTGCAAACTTGTCATTTATGCATTCTGTTGCAGCGAATATGAGTACTTTTATGTATGAATATAGTAAATACATGATAAAATCTAAACGTTGCCATGAAAAACTTTTGCTAGAATTCAAGTGATCATGATTGCCCAATATTAGCATGAAAATAGCATCTGTAGATATGTATATATATATATATATATATATATATGGCATTTTCTGTATTGAAATGTTGGATATCATTTCCAACAAATGCTTATTTGTTATAAATATTAAAATTATTATTACAACGAAGATTTAATCAAAATTTTCAGTTATGTTTTTCTTTTTTCTTTCTAAATCATCGTTACTTAGAAATTAGCTGTTGAACAAATAATAGATTTGCAACATTTTCTAATTTTCAACTATGAGTTTGTTGGCAAAACGTCTTTATCTCAGGAAATGACAATTTATTTGCGGTTGATCCTTGTTGCTTATCAAAAGCAAGCAGACTGGTTTTGCTTCTGCTTCTATTTGATAAGTAATAAGAAGACCATTAGCGGCCATGGCATTTTATTTATGACTTTGTTTAGTGAACAGGTTTGCAAAATTGTGATTCATAGTTGTTTCCCAGTACAAGATTATGCTTTTGAAACTTTTGAAACAGTTTATAACAAAGCTTTCTTGGAAATGATGTACAAAACTGATTGACAAGTACAAAATCCTCTCATTGTAATAATAAATTCACACACTCTACCCTTTTCCCTTCAAAATTATTAATGCGTGATCAAAATCTTTTTCGTTCATGTTTTCAATTACAGTTCAGAAATAAATTGAATAAAGGCAATTGATTCTGATTTATAAGAAAAAAAAATGTAATGAAAAATGAAGAACGGTGACAAACATTTCTCAGAAACCCATTTTCTTTGTCATATTTCACTTAACTTGTCGTACATTGTGTTGTGTTGTGTTGTGTGCCTCAAAAGCAGTACAAGGTGAACAGTTTAAAGGTGGTGAACAATCAGAAGTGCAAGAGCATGTATATAGTATATTAGTAATTTTGATCAAGTGCTTTTGTTATGATGTCATCATCCATGCCAGCGCCAGTTTCATTTAAATTATAATTATACAAAGCATGCAAGATGACGTAACGCATGGTGACTGCTTGATGGTTGTTATCTTTCAATAAAATTTGGTTATATTTCATGTCAGCGGAAAAGCTTTTCTCGCCTTTGGTATCTATCCAAACAAACGGCAACTTTCTGGTTGTTTAATCTTGTGATATTTAGAGATTGGGGACAGGCATCATCTTAACCATATCTTGACTTGAAGAAACATGCCATTTCAATGACTGCACATGAAAGCAAACATTGAGCTAGTTGTCTTTTGTGTTTTCAAGAGAAAAAATAAAATTAAAAGAGAGACTGAACAAACGTGAAGTTATAAATATTATTTTTAGATAACTGTTCAATAATGATTCAGAAGGAAGTTTGCATTGTTGCATGCGTAAAAGCACTGGTTTTTTTAAGAGAATGCTTTCAAAATAATAATTTCAGTAAAAGCACGAAGTGAAAAAAATACTGTAAAAAGAAGGTTTTGAAATGAAATTACTCAGTTTTTCTCATACACAACTTTGAAACTTTTTTTTCTTATTTCCGCTATTAGCTTTTCTTTCAATAGTCAATAATTGTTTTCTGTTTGCGTAACTGAAAGCATTTAAAAAAGCATGTTACGTACAGGAAAAGTACTTGGAATTTTTTGACAATATTTTTCACAGGGCTGATTTGATGATCTAAATGCAACTGTGAGAATAAAGCTTAACAACACTGTATAAGAGGAAAGCATTTTGAAATTTAATGCAAAACAGTACGGCAGTAGATGAATCGTTTACAGCTGAGTTTGTGCAAAGTCGGCAAATGACATCTGAATAGTAGAAAAAGCCTGAAGCATTGCATTGCTTTGCTTTGCAAAAAAATTTTTCTCTTTCAATTTTCAAATTTGATCTTAACAACATCACTATAGTCTGTTCAACCGAACAGCCTTGAATTCATTCAATTCAGCAAAAGAAAATATCTAATATATATAAAAATGATAAATCTGCCGTTTGTAGTGAAAGCGTTTATTAGATTTCAATTAGCTTTTTACCGATGACTTCAGTTCAATATTAATTTAAAAAAATAGCTGCTTAAATTATAATTTTGAACAAGAATGAAGTGCGTTTTTCTTTTTTTGTATTTCCCCTATTAGATCGAAAATTTGCATAATACATAGATAATAATGCATACAACATGCTAATTGATCAAAGTGGACTGAAGGGAAAATTGTTGATATTTTTTTAGTTAAATTCAACTGAACAAATCAGTATAGAATTGAATAGAATAAAATAAAAATTTGTAATGCTAATCAGTATAAGCCGATGCATTTCCATGAAAATAATCTTCCAGTGTTTATTTAATCTCAAGAATGATCAGAAATGGGAATATGATTTTTGTGGTTTCTGGTTTTAAAAATGACATTCTTACCAAAATATTTGCTCGCTTAAACGACACATTTGCAGTGAATATCCAGCAGTTTAACTACAGTGCAAATTATTGCAGTACTTCGAAAAAGGAACTTATTTCATTCGTAACAAAAATCAGTGAAGAAGTGAGGAATTTTCTATGCTTGTGAAATGCAAAAAATCGAAGCAGTTAGTATGATTGATCGTACGATTGCTTGCACTAAAACCCGAATTAGAAATAGCGTTGAAAATCGCATTTTATTTTGGTAATGTAAAATTTATTACATCATAAACTGAAAACTGCACAAAGTAGTTCACAAAATACTTGTTTGCAGCAACAACTGTTGCTAATTTCTGCTAGCTATAAATAATGCTAGAATTCCATTGCATTTTTGTGTTAAAAAATTGAATGTTACCATTTCTGAATATGCATATTGTAAAATTTGCATAAATAATTAATAAAATGACTTTTTTGGTTTTATTTTTTAAAAAAAAAGTAAAATTAAAGACAAAAACTAAACGTGATCATGTAAAAGATGTGACAAACTTACCTGTGACAAGTAGAATAGTGTATCTATGTGCAACAGTGCTTATATGTGAAGTGTATAAGCAGCCAATTGATTAACTGACAAACTGACTAACTGAATGTGGAACCAGGAAGAGGTGGGATTTTGTAAAAGTGCTCGCAAACAAACCGGCCCGAAGTGCACCAGCTTGCTATTATTTGGAAACGGACAGACACAGTGTGCTTCCCCTGTTCGACAAAGCCTGTTATAAGCGATCAGTCGTGACAAGCTGCTGATAATTCTTTGTTTACACTTTTCTGTAAAATCATCATTGCCAACATATTAAACTAAACTATGCACTGTTCAACAACCGATCGACTGCTTTATTAAAAATTGATCGTAATTTAATAAAGAAGGCGTAATTTAAGAAAATTTAAAACAAAAAATTAGCTTAGCATTTTTTTTTTGCATTCAAAATTTCAATGCACTACTTGAAAAGCGTAATGCTAACTGATGCATATTAAATTAAAAGTGTTGCGTAAATTGTTTGCTATTTGATATTAAATTTGCTTTATTTTTGTTGTTGAAAAGTTTAACAGTTCTTGCATGCTGTTCATTGATTTTATACCATCATCAAATGATTCATCTTTTGATAGCAATTAATTTCTGTGTTAAATTAATGTTCAGGCACAGTTGTCACTCCGCCAATAAAGTTTGCTGAAACTATTTCAAATAAAGGAGAAATGCCAAATTCCAAAGAAAAAGTTCCAAAGAAATGCACAATCGTTTGTGCAAAGGAAAAACTTTATTATGAATAGAATAAAATGAAAGTAGAATTTTTTTTGATGCAAAATTGATATTGACAAAAAAAAATATAGTAGGCTTGTTTTTCAGTTGCGCCTGAAGTTGCTGAATGATTTTTCCGCTGCTACAATTTTCTCTGCACAATGCTGATAGATACATTTCATAATTTAGCTTAAAAATTATTCCATTATGCATACTGACAGTCACCGATCAAATTTGATTTAAAAAAAACTAGATGCAAATATACGGATTGCTGTGCTTGAATGATATATGCATAAATAAATAAATATTTGCTAGTTCCATCGACAGGCTCAAACAGGAAACGCTTTATTTAACCAACAACGAATGAAAGAGATCGCTCATAAAGATTCAATAACTTTTAGCAGTCTTTTATAAATTATCATTAATGAAATTTATAAAAATTTATCATTTTATTGAACGAACTTGTGTGCAATGAAATTAAAATGATTATCCTTAAATAAACTGTGGTTTTTTTATCTTTCAAAATTGCTATTATGCAATTTATTTTATTTCACAGTAGCAATCTTTTTTTTCTTTCACTAAGTGCAAAAATAAGACTGGAAAAGTTGTACTTCAAATAGCACAAATGAATTCAATTTTCATACTTTTACTAATAATAAAATTTGTTTTGCTTGAAACTTTTTTCACAAATATATTCTCACAAAAATGATTTGATTTCTATTTGATGCTTATCAAATTTGATTTTCCAATAACCATTTCTTTTGTGCATGATTTTTACATTTTTTGACATGGACTTTTGAAATGCTGCTATTCATATATGCAACTATTTTACAAAGCATCAAGAAATGTATACATTAATATTAATAATATTAATTGTACTGTGTGAAAAGAACATTTTTCGCTTGACCTCATTCTAATTAACCTATTCTATTCCATGCATATTTTAAGAATTCAGCTGCGACGTATATATTTATTTATAGTTAATTCATTTGGTAGCTATCTGCGTAGGTATTCATTTTTATTTCTGTGGTAAAATTTCATTATTGTTTAAAAAAAATTCAATTTAATTGACCATTTCAAATTATATTGAATTTATTGCGATGTATGGTTATGAAATTTGGAAAAGGAAATTGTCTTTTATAAATGCAAATGTCAATAATTTTCTGATTGGCGAATTGTATCTCATGTTGTTTACTTTTGAAAGTGAAAATAACTTCATCTTCTGATAAATATTTTATTATCATTTTGCATTTAGCATTTATCTTTAGCACATATTTTTCTTTTGATAGCGTTTATTTATTTATGTGTTTGTTTACTTTCATAGGCTATTGCACATTGTTTGACAAAATAAGATTTTTATGAAACAGTTTCAGTTGTATGTTGAAAATAAGCCAAATATATCAAACAAATGAATACCAACTAACTAATTGACAAGATATGTATTAATAATTAGCATCGCTTTATTTATTTGATGCAGTTGTATTCAATCTTCGGAGATCATAGTTTATAACTTAATGCTACACGAAAAACGGAAACTTTATGAAATAATCCATTAACATTAATATGAACAAATCAATTAAAAATTGCATAACACTGTACTCAGTCATGGAGGTCTGACAAAGATTTTCACACCCCAGGGACTGATTAAAAATCAATCAAAATTACTTATTATTAATTATACAAACAAGAGTAGTCGATAGATAAATAATTATTATCATCATCATCACGATCAATATGAATGAATATTTGATTTGATACTGATGCCAGTGTGGAATTCTTAATTTATAAATTTGCTTGCTAAACTATGGAAGATATTTGAATGCAATGAAAGATGTTTTGTTACACAAATTCTCTTACGTTATGGCATGTTGATGAACAAAAAATATCATTACCAATGAAAAGTACAGAACAAAATTATTAACCAACCGAGGAAATAAAATTAATTATGAAATTGGCAATCACTTTTTAGGTGAGATGAATAGAGATGTTCATGTTCAGAATGTGTTGCATTTGCGTTGATGTCAAATAAACTTTAAAAAAAGAGAAGTGATTATATTGACAGTTGCTGCAAAATGTTAAACTGCAACCTCATTCATTGAACGAACACCTTTCAGTTTTAGTGCAGTTGTCAAGCTGACACATTGCAATTCAATTAACATCGACCATTATTAAATAAATTGCAAAGATGTTTAGGTTCAAAATTTCAATCAATAGGTAAAAGCGGCATTCTTTGCGGTTGCTTAGCAACGGCGTCGCATCTGGTGCACGGGATGTTGCTTGCTTTCTTGCACCCATACTGAACAACGCCGCTGTTTCTGTTTTATCAATTTCTTTTTTTTTTTTTTAATTATTACCGTTCTTGAAACATCCTTTCTCCAATCACCTGCAATTGCACGATGCTGTTCTGCACGTCTCTTTTCTTAGGTTTGTAATTTCAATTTCTACAACGCTTTGCTTTTACACTACATCCCATTGATTAATAATGCATCTTTGTATACGTGTTTCTTTTATTTATTTGGTGAATTTTTTTTTCATTTTCAGGTATTTTAGTAGATTTGGTCAGAGCTCAAATTCAAAGCATTCATTGTTATTATTGTGCAAGTCCAATGCCACCACAAACGGATGATTATGAAAAGCATGTTGCTAAATTATTCTTTTCAAAACTCTTTTCACTGCCTCCTATATCGGACAACTGCAACGATGCTACACCGGATGCTTTGTTCAAATTGAACAAGCAAACTTGTCAAAACAGTAACTGTACCAAGATCACTGTCACTACAGAGGGTAATTTTTATATTTATCATCACAATGTTGCACAAAAACTTTCTTAGCTTTGTTGAATAGAGTAAGCTGAATTGTTTATTACATGTGCAATAGCTTGAATCAATTGTTCACTTTTGCACAAAAAACGTGTTATTTATTCAGTTCAGCTCAACACAACACTCCCATAATTTATATGATAAAAGAAAATGCATTTCAATGTACATTAGCAGGTAACGTTTATACTATTTCAACAACAACAACTAGAAATGACCGTTTTATTTATTGATTATTAATTTTGAATACACTTTAAAGGTATTTTTAATCTAGAAATTGTACAGTCATACGCGTGTATGAGTTTTGAAAATAGTTTTACATTTAATGATAGAAGTGAAATTGATCATATCTTTATCATCAAAGCATAAGCAAAGGCACGATTAATTTCTACTTCAGCTTCAGTTTTAGTGAAAATTTTCATTTAATCCATTATCAACCCAATATGAAAATTTTCATATTTTGCTGTTGATCTTAGAATTTAAATTTACCATCAGAGGCTGTAAAGATGGAATGCTGAAAAGTCCTCACAAATTACAAAGCGCCGCTTGCCTTGCTGACCAAAGTCCTACAGTCTGTGAATGCAGTGACAATCTTTGCAACAACGCCCGAAATGTAATTTCGTCCTTTTTTGCTGTTCTGCTTACAGTAGGAGTTTACGGTGTTTGGTTTTGAATTCAACTTGAAAGCACCGTTGACGCTCAACATTGAACAATGGAAGAAATTTCAATTGCCGCTTGACTGCCTTAATTTGATCTTCATCAGAGAAAATTTGACCGGTTAGAAATAAAAACTATTTTAGTTCACTTTCTATTCTATAAAATAGAAAACCAATAGTGCAATGTGTGGAAAATTTATTGAAAATGTGTATTTGAGCAAAATATCCCCACTGAATATTTTCATTTTAGATATGCTACGTACAAACGTGTGCTTCTTTCTTTTGTTGTTGTTGTATTGCTTGAATTGGAAAGTGAAAAATGAATGCTCAATTTTTTATTTCAGATAAAGCCTTCTTTTTGCACAATAGCAAAAATACAAAATCAAAGAAGAAAAATATCCACTAATTTGATGAATTGAATCAAAAATATTGCATCGATACTTTAGCATACGGTCGATCATTATTTCCCATTTCCAATGTAAACTCCAACATTGTACTGTTCCGGCGATACGCTGGTAACTCTGAATCGACAAGGATGCCATTCTTTCAGCTCTTGCCGCAGACCAGGGTGAATTATCATGTAAATTATGGCAGTGAAGTTCAAATTGAAATTTTGCAAGGATATAATTATTGAATGATACAACAATGGGTTCTGCTTCTTGCTCCACAGTTTGCATAAATTTAACGTGGATGGGAATATTTGGAAAAGGATACTTGATAGGAGTACAACAAACACACTTTTGGTCATGGACGTTTCACGGTCCATTCGAAAGCGACCCATCTTTGCGAAACGAGTCGACTTGCGAATGCGAGAAGAGATCAGCAAGAAAATGTACAAAATTACAGTTATCCAGCTGAATGCAAGATTGGCGGATACTAGAGATGAATAATAATACAGACCGAATATCTCTTTGAAAGAGCACGAATTGGAAATTTGCACATCAACTCGGCTGAGGGCAATCCACCAATAGAATAGCACTTTAGCAAAGATGAAAATTGCAAAAAATATAAACACAACGTTCAAGCGATTCGCACTGAACATTTTCACGTATTTTTCGGATGCGTGGAACGCGACCAGACGCTCTACGCAGATCAAAAATACAGAATATGTGAACATGTCGTTTGATAGCAAAAATAACGTTATATGCGGTGCGTGGAACATGCACGCCCGAGTTGTTACTGTATTATTCAACGATTCCAAGTAGCCAGTAAGGCGAACATGGTAAAATACGCATCCTAAGCCGTGCACGATGTTGGATAATCCCAAAGCTGGAAAAGAATGAAAACAGAGTACATTTTTATGCAATACGTAAAAAAAGTATTAATGGAAATTGTACTTTTTATCAATATTTATAAACGGATATTTGTGGCTAACTAGCTAGCATCATGATGTATGCGGTAAATTACTTAAGTCAGTCAGTAAGTCCTACAGAACGTGATCAATACACGCACAGCCTCAACTTTATTCATTATTAAAAATGATGACCAAGCAACAACAAGAATAAGTAATTACTTAAAATATTGAAATGCGTTATGCATTTCAAGTAAAATTCAAAAATGAATGTAATAATTACGAGTGCATCATCGTCAATTGATACTTTGTCAGTCAGTAGTTGGAAAATTTAACTGGCCAAAAAAATAAAAGCCATCCAAAAATACTACTACACATGTGAAGAAGTTAAACTAATTTTTGGTAGTAAAACTAATTTCAGCAAATTTTGTATTAAATAAATGATATAAATTTCAAGTAGATTAATTAAATTACCTGCCATAAGTCGAAGATTAGGCTGCTTCAATTTGATTTTCAAAATCAATCTGACAAGTAGCAAGTTCAGCAGTATAGGTATAATACCTCCAGTTATCAAGAAAAATAAAGAATGAATGATTTTGCCAATCATCAGAATGAAATTTATATTGGATGTTTTCCAAAAAAATTAGAAAATTGTACAGCACCAAAAGTTCTTTCAAATCCACCAAAAGCTGACAACAGGATGTTCCAGCAGAATACTAATTTTCAACACAGAGGCAGACAAGCGGCAGTTTGCCCAGAGATTTCATTGAAAAGGTGGTGAAACTTGTGAATTTGAAATGTCGATCTGAAAATCAGCAACAAAACAGCAAATATCAAATTGTTGAAGCTTAAAAAATCAGCGAAACAACAGTAGCATGATATTAATTCAAAAATAATAAACTTTTTAAACAGCGGAGGCGACAGCTTTGTTATTGAGCAAAAGTTCTTCTACAGCTCAAGTTCATTAAAATGATGAACATTTATGAGAGCTCTTAATTAGCAGTTTGAAATCTTCTGGCGTATTTTGAATATTTTATCATCAATAAATCACAAAATGCTCCAACATAAGAATTAGAAGAAGGACGCATAAATACTAGCTGAGAAACTAATTTCAAAGCCTATAATGCAATTGAATATCGAAATATAACGTTGATTTTAACATAAAATAATTAAGGTTATTAAAAAGCAAAGTTAAAAATTAAAAAGGAAAAAAGAAAAACATTAATGACTTAATAGTGATAACAATAAATAACTGGCGCAATGTACTGTTACCACTTGAATACAATATAATTTTTTAAATGTAATTTTGTTTAATAATTGTTTGGTTATAGAAAAGAAATGAAACACATGTACAGAGTTGTGAATAATAAGAAAAAAGATCTTGCAAACAAATATCATTCTTACAATATGATTCCTCGAGACGTTCTCTAGAAAGAAGTATCTTTCATTTTGAAGTAATCTGTTTGTAATATTCTATTTCACAAGCACCAGCACTAGCTACTGATATGCATTGGCAACTTCTTAAGTCAAGCATTATAAACAAATTACATTAATGAACTTTTAATCTTAAACTAATAAACGAAGTTACCTCTGTATTGGAATAAAACATCTCAAAATCTGATGAACACATCTGATGTGCCTATGAAGTATATATATGCCTATGAAGTGACTAATTTCATATTTCTACCAAGATGCAATATTATTTATAAAATCATTCATATGATTAATAATTTTCAATGAAGAAAAACTGTGCTGCTGTAAACTAATCATTTGTAGCGGCCAACCTGAGAAATTTAATTAGTAACCAACTGAAAAATGCACATCAATTAAATTCATCACGCGGGAATATGGCCATTTATTTTCTGCGTGCAAAAGAATTCCATATTAATGCTAATTGATTTTTTGAAACAAATTTTTTAAACATAATCAACTGGACAGCAGTTAAATTGTACTTGATTGTTCATTTTTATTGTAACTTGCGATAACTACCTTGTAAAATTGAATGTCTACAAATAGCGCAGCATGAAGTCAGTAATAAAGAAATGAAGTAACTGTCTTTATTTTTCTAAGCAGTCATTTATTTTGTTATAAAAATTTTTTTTTGAATTAAACACTAATTTCAAAATTTTCACTTTCACAATGAAAACTGTACATTTCTCAATTTGATCGACCTGCGGATACGTCATTTGAAAAATTTAACATTATCTTTATTCTTTAATCAATATTTTATCGTTGTTTTGTTTGTCATTTTGAACCGTAATCATAACTGAACTATTCTTAACTGAACTATTATTAATGATCATTCTTATAACTAAAATTGTTTTTATAGTTTTCATTCTTCTTATGTTAGCAATTTTATTGGAAACATGAACATAGCGGAAGTGAAATTTGTTGAGAAATGCCGACGTGAATTGTTTTCATTTTGAATCAGATGGTCACGGTCCAAATGGATGTTTGTTTCTTTCAGAAATTGATCCACTATTACTGATTTCTAGAAATTATTATACGTTGATTTCAATTTCAATATTTTGACCTTATTATTCTTTTGCATATGCGTTATTCTCGTCAGCCTCCGCTCAACACACGCAGACGTACGATAACGTCACTATTCGAATGAAAAAATTAATTTCTTTGATAAGTAATATCAAATCATGTTGTTAAGGTGCATGAACGCAAAATTAATAGCCAACTGATCACTGTAGATATTTTTAATCAATTTGGAACAACGAATAGAAAGCATATGCGATAAGTTGAACGAAAATTTTCAAAGCCGTCAACAAAGTGGCAATGTTGAAACCATTTGAACAATATACTTGAAGGTTTGAAACGTTGTGTTTATAGTTTTTTTTTTTTCAAAATTTAAATGTTCACAGCATTGACTAACATTGAGGACAGTTTGTAATTTTTACTGTTATTAAGTTGAAAAAACATTCGAATGCTATGCCTTCTTTGAATCATTATTGCTAAAGATGAACACCAAATTGTACAGTAGCTTTCACAAGGGATTGTTCATTCTTTTTTCCAAAAATGCAAAATATAATATTTAATATAACATTTTTTTCAAAATAAGTGTTGCACAATTAATCACATATAAAAGTATATCGATGCAGATGTTGAAATATATTTTAGTAAAAATTTTTATAGCAATTAATTCAAATTCGATAACAAAATAAAAATGATGAAATACTCGATAAATAAAAAAAGTAATATGAAATTTTATTTAAAATTTAAATTGAAAAATATATTACAAATAAAATTATTAAAATTTAATATAAATATTCCTAATATACCTTATTATTATTAATTTTACTGTATTTATTTATTTGCAATCAGCATGTTTAAATGGAAGCGCAAAGCTAAAACTTCCTTAATAGAACATGTTCAGAAATGGATAGAATCTAGTGCCGATGATCAAAATGAAAATTTAAGCGACAGTGAGGCGGACTGCGTTACCTTGTTGAAGAGGAAGAAAACATTCTGTCTGGAAGATGTTCCTACTAAAGTTGAACGTTTGAAAAACGAAGGGATTTTATTTGCTGAATTGGAAAAATATTCCGAATCTATTGAACGTTTTCAAGCAGCTATAGAATTGCAGCCGGATGATGGACGTTTGCATGAAATGCTATCCCAGGTAAGCAGTTTTGTCAAAAGTCCATTATGAGCTTATATGTTCACGTTCACATTTTTGACTTGTCTGTTTTTACTTTTTATTTATAAAAACAAAATAAATAAATTTATTTATTGATAAAAACAGGTCGAATTGATTTGATTTAGGTTTTCTTGATGAGAGGAGAAGATTTTCTTGCGATTCAAGCTGCGGAAAAAGCGGTGAAGTGTTGTCCTTATTGGGCAGAAGCATATCAAACACTTGCCAGAGCACAGCTGAATTTTGGAGAACTCAACTTGGTGATATTTCAGAACAGTTTCAAATGCAGTTGTTGTGAACGTACAATTTACGTTTATATGTTTAGGCTGTCGAATCTTTTCGCTCTGCAAATTCCATTGATAATACAAACGAAGAAATTGAACAAGAATTACAGTCAGCCCTTTTATTACAGGCGCAGAGGAATGCTTTGTGCGATACAAACGGCAGCAGTTCTGGGCGAAATTTAATAAATTTTCAGCAGGGAATTGATGAAATGGCTAAAATTAAGAGAAGAGATAATTTCAGTTGATTTGTTTACCGTCTGCTACTGTATTTTTATGTACGGTGCTATTTGAGTAAAACTTTTACTTAAAAATTGCTAAGAACATTGATTTTGAATGTAAATGCTATTTATTCTTTTTATTCTTCTTTCTGCATTACTTTTCAACTTTTTGTTTTTGTTTTTTTTTTTATATTTTCAGCACGCAACAACATTTCTTCTTGCATGCATTACATACTGTAAGTAGATTAAAATTATTTATGTCAGTATTCTTTATAACGGAAGAATTTAATTTAATTGATATTTATTTTACTGAAAATTATTGCTTTGTAATATAGGATCAAACACGTGTAAAATTGGTTGCTCAGATAAGTTTCATTATTATTTATTTTTTGCGTAATAAGAGTTCATCCTTTTGTCGGCATTTTCTGATGTAATGCGATATTGCACTACGTTGTTGCACAGTTGTTCAAATGTTAAAACATTTTAGAATAAATAATCTCTAGTTGAATTGCAAATAAAAGCTTTTATGAGATATTTGTTTTGAAATATTTGAAAATTGTTCTACTTTTTGGCATCTGTTTAACGAACATTTCAATTTAGCACCAATGTAATTTCCTTTTTATTATTTATTCCTCATCAGTTATGCAGGTTCGGATGATCATTCGTCGTTTTACTAATCTGGCAAAGGTCGAACAAAAAAAGCTTATAGATCGCGTGCAGCACAGCATCGCACTGTCGTGGAAAGTACGAGATTTGAATATTTTTATAACAGAAACGTTTGAAGATGCGCTGGCACAAGTTGTAAATTTATCCCGAAGATTTTGTAATGGTGAGAAAAGAAAAAAAAATATTCGTGCAATTTTATTTTTATTGATTTGAAACTTCCAGATCCACTTTTTGGTCTTCCAATTGTGGTGAAAGACTGCTTCAGCACGAAAAGCGTGCGCACTACTCTCGGCTCGAAAGCGCTTGAAAATTACAAGCCGAATTTCACCTCAACAGTTGTCGAGAAATTGTTGCAACGTGGTTGTGTTTTGCTTGGAAAGACGAATATGGACGAATTTTGCATGGGGTGAAAAATAATATTTTACCATTTTATTCAAAAAGTCACTCATTTTTTCAGCACTAGCAGCACAAACAGCTATTTCGGACCTGTGAAAAATCCTTGGACATTTGAAGTTTGGAGAGGAAAATTTGACAAAGAATACAATTTGCAAAATGATTGGTACATTACAGGCGGTAGCTCTGGTGGAAGTGCTGCAGCGGTAGCATGCGGTATATCTGAAATGTAGTAGAAATCAGAGTTTTCTTTTCAGTTGTGCAAGTGACATTACAGCAGATTAATGTTATCTAGTGCGTTGGGATCAGATACTGGTGGATCATGTAGAAATCCAGCTGCACACTGTGGTGTGGTTGGTTTTAAGCCAACTTATGGACTGTTATCTCGGCATGGTCTTGTTCCCCTCATCAATTCTTTGGACTGCGTTGGAATTTTGGCAAAACGCGTGAAAGATGTTAGTCTAGCGTTGGGTATGTCCGTTTATTTTATGAACAAACATTAGCATTTTATGACTTTGGTCAAATTGACATGTTCATTAAATTTATCCACAATATATTTCATGTACTTTGTTTTACAAATATGCGAAATCTAGCCATTTAAAATCAGTTGGTGGTTTTATTGTTTTCAGTTATAAAGTATCATTTTTATAATTAGAAAATCATTTTGAAGTAATTTAGATGCAATGGCTGGACGGGATTGGAAAGATTCAACAATGGTTAATTGCGAGAAAACTGATTTCACTTTATCAGAGAATTTTTCTCCGAAATCTCTTCGTATAGGTTTACCAAAGGCAAGTGACTGAGCAGGTGAAAACCGATGCAACTAAACTGAATAGTTTGATGACAGTTTAGGAATTTTATACCCCTTACCTTTCTGCTGACGTTGTTAAATACTGGAAATTAATATCCAGCATTTTGGAACGAGAAGGCGGTTGTAAATTGGTTGAATTGTCGCTGCCACATACCCGATTTAGCCATGTTTGTTATCATATTCTTGGATGTTGTGAAATAGCGTCGAACATGTCACGCTATGATGGTATGGAATACGGTAATAGCGTTGTATTTGTATTTGTTGCTTGTCGAAGTGTCTTATTTACTGTTTATTGCAAATTCAGGATACAGAGCCAACGATGAAATATCTTTTCGGTCAATGCTAACGTCAAGCCGTCAGGAATCGTTAAGCGATGTTGTGCGACAAAGAATTTTAGCTGGAAATTTTTTCTTATTAAAAAAGTAATATGATTTTGTTGTTGTATTTATTGTGAGCAGATTGTTTATTTAGTAATTATGATAAATTCTACGTGAAATCATTACAAATTCGAAGGTTGATATATGAAGATTATTTGCGGGTTTTCAACGATCAAACTGTCGATGTGCTTTTAACTCCTGCTACTTCGTCTGATGCACCGTTGTTTTCCCAGTTGAAAAAAGATAATTGCAATCTCATTCAAGAGCGACGTGATGACTACTTCACACTACCAGCTAATCTTGCCGGTAGGTTTGGAAATATTTATTTGACAGTAGTGTTTACTTTGATTTGTGCTTACATTGATTCTGTTTATTCTGAATTTTTGAACAGGTCTGCCAGCATTGGTACTTCCGGTCGGCTTGTCTGGCCAAAATTTACCAGTTGGTTTGCAATTGATTGGCAAACATTTCGGTGAAAAGCAGTTGTTACAACTTGCTCAATGGCTTGAAGCGCGACTTTCTTTTGAAAATTTGTCGCCAGATTTGTTGATGAAAATTTAATAATTTTTTGCATAATTTTTTAATTGCAACATTAGATGAGCGCATTGGTCAACTCATGTATTATTTGATTAAGAGATCAATATGAGGAAAATATGATAAAATGTGTTTGTCACTATTTGTTTGCTACAGCAGATAACGAACAACCTACAGTAACCACATTGGAAAACGTTTGTTTAAAATTCTGATGTCTGATTGATTTATATTTTGTTTGACGTGGCAAATATCACTGTAAAATGCTAATGAAATTTTATTTATTTATTTTTTTTTTATTTACTAAATGCATCATAACTAATAGCAACATTTGGAAATTATGTTAACTTTATTTTCATTAAAACTACTGTAGAATGTTAGCCAGTTGGGCTTATTAATGACATAATTAATGTAGTCATTAATTAAATAGCGATTCATATTGCAGCTTTTTTTTGTTCTATATATAGAAAAGCAAATACCGTCTTCATATTTAATATCATCATGTTTTGATTCGCTGACAGTTCTTTACTTGAAAAAAGCTGCTCTCTTAACCTGCCATTTTATAGAATTAAAATTTTTTATCTGAAACCCGCGATATAGTATATATTTTATTTATTTGTTATGAAATACGAGATTTAATCTATTTCCTAATATAAAATTCAATTTTAAGAATTCGATTTGCTTTAAAAACTTTGATATGCACTGTTTTCATGCGACTGAAATAAGCACGTTGATTTTTTGTTTTGATATTTTCAGCTTGAATTAAGTTATTGTTATTGCATTCTTATTGCTTTGAAAATTTTTGTCAGCCTGTAAAACTTTCTGTAAACTATCTTGCTTAACTAGTGTATCATTCTTATTGCTTTTTGTGAATTCAGCGATAACCATTTACTAGTATTATAAAAATGAATTGTCTTTTGTTGTTTTATGTGCAGTTTTGAATTTGATAAAATTGTATGAAATAGCAGAATGGCTTATAAGTTTTGAATTGATTGTGTTATTTTTATTTACAGAAAATGAGTTGTCATTTTCAGTTGCTTTATAGGAGTGTTTGTTGACTGCCATGCCGAAACTGAATACGGAAACTGTACGTTATATTGAATCAGATGATTTGCGGCTTCTTTTAGGTGTATGTTTTGCTTTGTTTTATTAGTTTCTGATTTTACATTTTACTGTCTTCTTTTTTTAAAAATTAGTTCATCTTTGTTCACTTCGAAGTTAGTCGTTACAATTGATGTAGATGTGCTATATAAATTCAAATTTTAGACAGAACTGGGCATGCGAAAACACGAATATGTTCCACAGTTTTTGATTGTATACTTTTCAAAACTGAAGCATGGTAATATGGAGAAGAAATTGTACTCATTGGCTAAGCGTGGACTAATTGTTTTTGGGAAAACAAAATCATGTAATTTTCAAATCATTTACCAAATGCTGCTGTTAAAAAATTTTGTTTTAGACATTGGATTTCGTCTGTCTTCCTTGGGTTACGATTGTTTGGCTCTCAATGCGCTGTTCAAAGGAGAGATCTTGACTGCTATTGGAAATCAGATTGGTACAGGAAAAGAATCTGGTATAGTTGAATTTCACTTATTTTTTATTTATCATAATTGAATGTACAGTGCTTGAAAACTGTTGTAGATTAATTGTATTGCTGCAACCTGTACAGCAATCCAGTTTGCTTCATTTGAGTAATTTTTATCAGAAGACATTTAAAAAATATTTTAATGTTTTAAATTGCATATCAGTATAATGTTCACGTAATTTGAAAACGTTTTTATTAAGATGTTCTGAAATCAGTGGTATACTGTATCGTTCGTGACACATGGAACAATAATAATGGTACTGTAATAATAATAATAATTGAAGCCGTCACTTTTACAAAATAACATCAATACATTTGTTTGATGTAAATTTAGTTGAGATCTGTATATATAATTTATGCTATATATATTTTTTTGAAAATGTTTATGTAAAAAATATAAAAGACATTTTATCCTGTATGTGCCTAAATTTTATTTGATATTTAAATTAATTGTACTTTATTTGGAATTAGCTGTTGGAAATAACGGAATTTTTTGTTTTTAATGTAATTGGCAGATGTAATGGTGGCCAAAGACAAGTCTGACAGACAAGTTATTTTGAAAATGCATCGTTTGGGCCGCACATCATTCAGAAAAATTCGTGAATGTAGAAATTATCATAAAGGCAGGTGCCATATGTCTTGGTTGTACCTGTCTCGCTTGTCTGCTTTGGCAGAATATCAGTTTATGAAGGTTTGCCATTGTGGAATATAAAGTATTAAATAAAAGTAGTTGCATGTATTCAGGCACTGCACGAACGTAATTTTCCAGTTCCCGTTCCCCTTGGTTGGAACAGACATTGTGTTGTGATGTCCCGTATCGATGGAGTTCCACTGTAGAATTATATAATCCGCACAGTCATTGTGGTGAGTGATTTTATGGCAGTGTTGCTTTGTATTTAGGAATCACGTTCACGAATTGAAGAACCCTACGAAATTTTGCAATCGGCTGCTGGATTTTATTGTTATGCTTGCCAAATACGGTTTGATTCATGGTGACTTTAATCCTTGCAACGTTATGGTTACAAAAGATGAAGAACCTGTGGTGATTGACTTTCCTCAGATGATGTCCACATCTCATCCTGAAGCAGAAAAGTGAACTTTTTCTAATCAATTATAGCCATGAGAAATTACCGATTAATTTGTGTTTAGGTACTTTGAGCGTGATTTGTTTTGCATTTTGGATTATTTTCAAAAGAAATTTTCTTATCATATCGAAGAAGTCCCAACGCTGGATGGAATTCAGTAATATCTTTATTTTACAAAGCAATTAATGAATTTTAAACTTAAAAAGGAAGTTTTGTAGAAAAATTGAACAGGTTGACGCACAGTTGAAGGCGCATGGATATACTGCAACTGCTGATAAGGAAGTTTGTCATTTTTTGCTGCTTTTTTCAGTCAGCATTATATATATATATATATATATATATATTTCTTTTCAAGGATGACAATGTAGAACAACAGTCAGAGTTGGATTTACCGAGCGAAATTGAAGATTTCATTTTAAAAGTTTGTTTTGTTTCTTTTACCATTTTACCATTGTATAATTATTTAATCTTTAATCGTAATATTTTTTTAAAATGTATATATCTTTAAAAAGCAATTTAACTTTGTTGTTGCTTTATTTGCTGCTTCCTTCGATGACTAGTTATTTCTGGCAAACTGCTAAATTGTTGGCTGTAGTGTTGAAAGTACGCAGAACGCTAGCAGAAATATGCTGTGTCTGAAAGCGAGAGTGACATTTTAAATAAATATTTTCAATGTTTATGCATAAATAAATAAATAAATTTAAATGTGACATTTTCAGATGAACTACAGTCAGGAAAAGTTGAACGTGGGAAATGCATGTGAAGACATTGAAAAGAAAAAGAGTTCGACAGACAATTATCCCTTGGACAGTGTTCTTGAATTATTGGAAATAAACGATAAAATTGATGAACACTGTGAAGCTGGAATTGAAAGTGTGAACGTGATGTCGAATGAAGAAGTCGTCAAAAGGCTCAGACGTTCCCGTGCTAAGAAACAAGAAAAAGCACGACTGAAGGGATGCAAAGGAAAAAGACTGAAAAGCAAAAATTAGAGAAGTTTCTTTTTTCTTTTCTTTTCTATTCATTCGCAAAAACGATGCTAATAATACTACCTGTGTGATGTTAACTGACCTGTGTGATATTGTTAAATTCACAAAGCTATTATCTGGAACTACTTCAGTAAGCATTTGTTGATGAAAGAAAAGAAACATTGAAAAATAATTGTCTTAAATCAAGTTATTCATTTTCCACATCTTCAGTGTAGTAGTGGTGCCGCTTGCAAAGTTTACTTCTGCAGTGGTTCATTTATAAATATTAAAATCACCACAACAACATTTTGCTTTGAATAAAATTTATAATTTGATTTTGTTCAATTTGCGTTTGTTGTTAGGATTGCGGTTAGGAGTTTAACCACTTGTAGTGGAAAAAAGCACATGTAAGCCATTTCAAGGTATGTTGTATTTCGACTAAGAAAACCTCAGCCGTGTCCTGTCGTCATCTCTTTGATTTGAAATGTCGTGAAGTTGATTTCCAATCTGAAACTTCCAATCAGTCGTCGCTTAACTGTCACTGAAATCTTCTTCCTACATCAACAATACAATACTGCCTGCTTTTCAAAAAGTATTCTAATGTATTTCACTTTCTGTTTATAATTTCGAGGCGCTTTATTACAAAAATAAAATTTCACACATACAAATTTATAAAAAAACTGTTATCATCTGTAAAAAATGTTGCATATGAATAAAAATCATATTGAGAATATTGTGCAAGATGGAAAAAAAACAGTTATCATACGAACAAGATAGGGTGTATCAAATATTTTTAAAAAATTCTAATTTTTCAGAATTCAAACAGATAAAATATAATTTTAAAAGTGCTGCCATAAAAATTCAAAAACACCAATCATCAGAATTTCTACTTCATTAACTTTAAAAGTACGGTATATTACTGTAGAAATAACGTTTCAAAATTATTGCAAATTAAACTTCATTTTTAAATCAAAGTAAATTCAATCAATGATCAATCAAGCAGTATGAAAACTTCTGCTCGCATTTAAGCTAGCAGCAGGCAATTAAGATGAGAAAATGAATCACCTCGCTGAGATTCCGAATTGCAAGAAATATCAATACAGCCTTTCTTCTGTTTTCTCGATAAGTCCACCCATAATGGATCAAGTGGCATCTGGTGCAGCATAGTTTACAGCCATATCACTGAATTCTAATAGTTCGTGTCGCCCTACTTTCCTCCTTGGCTCCTGAATCACATCCTCATTCGCATCTTCCTTCACTCCACTTTGGATTCGGTTTAATGACTCTGTCCACATTTCATTAACAGAATCTGAAAACAATTCGTTTAAACTGCATTTTGATTTCAGTTTAGCAATTACACAACAATCGGATTATATAACAATTTTCACATAACGGTTACTGAATACAAAAAATGCAAATGTCAATTTACAAGTTGAAAAATGACACCTGAAGCATTCTTACACTTAGCCGTACATATGTAAAATATCTCTTACCTTGCATGGACGCAATCGACGGATATATTCGACTGCACAGATTCACATCTTTCTCCATAACAATATGACGCTCATAGAGGTCAGTTATTACAGTGGATTTTTTCATCAAATCTGCGCAGAACAGCTCCTAAACGATCAATTGTTCGCGTGAAGCATACATTTAAAAAAGTCCTGAAACATACAGCAGCGTGTGCCATAATTTCAGCCGCCTCTTTGCTCACACCCTCAATACCGGAATACTGCATCATTATTTTTTCAACAATATCGGTTTGGAAAAAAGAATTCATTTTCAACAACGCAAATACTTCACTTCAATTTGGTATAGCATAACAAAAAATGATTTTCATGTTAACTGAAGGAAGGCTCACAGTTTATTTTACATAACAGATTTATAAATAATAAAGAAAGATGCATAAATAAATAAATATAAATATAACATATTGAAACAAAAATAAATAAAACGCTTTTTATAAATTAAACAGATTAATGCAATAAGAATTTATTTACAATTCAGCGCGCAATATGCAAACTACCCTTTATTTACAAACAATACTTTAGCAATGTTCTTCAGTAAAGCAGTACAGAATTAAATATTATTTTCAACGGAGATGCAAAGAAATAAACATCAGAAAATGAGAAAATTACTTTGTACTTATATTTATTCCCGTCTCCTAATCAATTAATGCAACAAACGCAGATGGAAAGGTACTGTAAACTGATTAATTGATACTTGAAAAGTTTTAATTTGTACGATATATACTTCTATTGATCACGCACATTGTGCAGTGATTGTTGTCATTTTTCTCCATATAATAAACTTTCAACTATTTTTTCACTGAGCAACTAGCTAAAACAGAAGGATCCACGTATGCGTCACACGTTCAGCCAAATAACAAGGTTTCTAACTAGAATTGGTTGTACTTGCGGCCATCCATTATCATAAACATCGAAAGAATTCCACGAGTGTTTACTAACAATAAAATTTCATATGCAAAAAGCAGTCAATGATGGTATCAGCATTAAATGCAAGCTAAGCACTGTTGTGGACTAAGCAGCGTATTCGAAATTCCATCTGCAATATGCACAAATATATTGTAAGTTATCTATATTAATTGTGAACTTTGTAAAATTACGTTACTCCAAAGAAAAGATTCATTGTAAACACTTTTTTATCAATAAATAAATAAATAAATAAATAAAAATAAAAATATAAATAAATAAATAAATAAATAAATATATAATAAAACTCTTAATCGGTAAATATTTTCAAGTCTGAGTTGTAATTACTCGAAAATAAGCAACGAGAAGGTATAGAAAAATTCAGTGTGGTGTTTGAGAGGAGTTTCAATATTTATCTAACAATCAAATCAGTACCAATAACTGATGATCATTAACAGTTATAATGCAGCCACGCCAGGTAGTAAGGATTTTACAATCCATGGAAGACAAAATTGTTATACTCCATGATAATTTCACCCCAATCTGATCATTTTGGGGAATTCTTATCTCTGGCTGAAACTTTGAAATATGAAATATGTAAAACATTAATCTAATGATTGCCTATCCATATTTATTGCACAGCTGTGTTTTACTTCGTTTTATTTTATCACCATTATAATCATAATTTTGCTTTACCTTTTTCAGGCATATGTCAAGAAATACGCCATTAAGAACGGGGCGGATGAGTTTATAGCAGTTTTCTAATCTTTCTTGATCAAATCAAATTGACTCTCCAAATTTTTTGAACAGAACGTTGTTTGTGAAAAGTTCAAAATTTTGTGAGGTACAGACATGGTGACGTGGTTGTTTTGCAAAGAGATGCGAAAAATTTCTTTTATAATTTGAACTATTTTTCATTTTAAGAATTTCAGATTGATAAATACTGGTATTTTGGAGAGTTTCATCGGAACCTACGCAATAGTTGTGGAATCAATTAACTTATAAGTTGACGTATTGCCTATCTTAATACATAGGGCAGTTGCCCATCAGTAATTCTCTTTCAACCGAAATAGAGACTGCCAATTTCAGCACTTCAAACATCTTTTAGATCTCATGGAATAGTCTTTTACTAATTTATACATTTTCAGAGAGTCAATTAAATTGAATCTCTGAAATTATTGCTATTGAATACCAATTAACACCTGCGAATGAGAAAGCATGCATTCAGAATCTTTTTTGTAAAATATAACACATTTCATGGAATGGGGTCCACATTAACATCTTTCTGGGGCTCTGCATACTGAGCAGTAAACATAATTAGCGGAGAAAAAATTAATTATAATTGCAAGGAAATTAAATAAATTTCCCATTCAAGACAAATTATTCTGTTCATGCTGGGAATTTTTTTGATTTCTTAAATTTATCGACAAGTGAGTACAGTAAACCGTATTTCACTTTTCTTAAAAATTTAGTCGTCTTGTTAAAAAATTGCACTATAGTTGCAAATAATCGTGTTCCACTTAAAGACATGTCAATTTTCAATAAGCAGAAATTCATGAATTATTCAGAAATTAGATAAAATTCCTGGTTTGTGGGTTTGACATTTAGAAAGCAGAAAGTATTCTATTGCATATTGTATTGTATGCAAGTATGCGGGAATATGCTCATTGTACTTGGCAAATTCTTCCGAATCCATTAATACCCATCATGTTCACTTTAGTGAAAATCACTTTTTCTCGAAAATTTCGAATTTTCCTGAACTATAGACTTGCTAGTTTTGCGAAAAATGGCGAAAAACTTGTTTTCAAAATTTTGAATTGATTATTGATTGTTTTTGATTGATGATGATTGCCATATGATTATATTAATAAATTGTTGTGTTTTTGAAATTTTCAGCGAAAATAAAGCTGTAGTTGTGGAATAAAAGCCGCCCAAATTTCGCTTTGCCTATGTTAATACATTGGGAAGTTGGCCGTCAATGATTCTCTTTCAACCGAACTTTCACTCTTCTGTTTGTTAAAAGCAGACATATCTTGGAACGAAATCCCCAGTACCATCTTTATAACTCATTATCCTCACTGATACCCAAAGTTTGGCTAGTTTAATTTAATTTCGTAATTTAACAATGATGAAATGGCGCTTTGCATAAATATTAGGAAAACTATTATCCGGGGGTGAAAGGTTATCACATATGCAGGACAGTGAAATGTAGTGATCATTC